>JAABOM020045748.1:0-53701 GCA_011800125.2 Solanum clarkiae | reverse complement strand
TACCCGCAAAATTCACTTGATTCCATACTCACGCACCATAAGTTAGTAAAATTTAAAATACACCTCAATCACAACAATTCTCCCGAATGAGCAATTGACCCCCATTTAGATAATTACGGGGTCTAACACGGAGCTCCTCTAGATCATCCTCCACATGGCTAGTGAGATTCTTCGGAAGATAAACTTTGGTGAGTCATCATGTTCAAGTACACTATCTATGCTACTCTTGCTATTTGTTTTTTCTTTATGTTGAACACTTATTAATACGAGGGTGAGCCCGAAAGGTATCTTTGCCCTCCTCCATTTCATGTTGGAGGTGATTGTTGGATAATTGATGTACTTAAGCTATGAGCTTGACTCTTTTATGCTTTTGTAAATATCAAGACTTTTCTTTGTCCTGTTTCCCTCATTTATATCTTTGTTGTTGTTTGTTTTACTTCCGAAACCAAGGATGTGTGAATGATATGCTAATAGGGTTGTTTGGGGACCCTTCAAGTTCCCATTCGCCGTGTCACGTGTAGCCCATATGCTTGGGTCATGACAAACTTGGTATTAGAGCACTAGGTTGTAAATGGTCATCGAAATCCAATACACCACCTTGATTAGAATCTTGTTCATGGTTGTGAAGTGCGTCACAACTATGAGTAAGAGGCTATGAGGCATTTTAGGAAATGTTTTCCTTCTTCATGATCTGTCGGTCTACAAAAGTTAAGGTAAGGATTTTTCCTAACAAATTCTCTTTGCTATTCTAAATCATGCCGATTCCAAGAGAAAGGAGAGCCCATTCACCCGAGGAGCAATCGGCTCCTCCCGCTCCTTAAGCTCCTTAAGAAGGAGGGTTAAGCCTAGATAAATTCCGAGATTCTATTGCAATGTTGCCTCATGCTATGACCAAGAAAATCAACAAATGGGCCCAAGACCCTCATGCTCCTTGTCATGACCCAAGCCTAGGGCCTCATAGTGACCGGCAAATGGGGAACCCGAAATAACCCCAAACAAGCCTCTAAACACATCATTACACATCCTTGGTCGCGAAAGTAATTAATAGACATAGATAATAAAGATAAGGGCAAAGGGCGAAGGGAGAATTTTTCATAACATAAACATCAAGAGACAAGAGAGTAAAGACTCATTGCATAATTACATACTTGTCCAACAATACCCCTACTACATAGATACTTAGCGAGGGCCGAGACAAATAACTGGACTCACCCTCATAGTCAAAAGCACAAAATAAAAGAAAGAGAGTCTTAACATAACATAAGAGCAAAAGAGATCGTCCTCGAAGTTGAGGACTCACCACACTTGTTTTAAACATAATTTTGGCCATTTGGAGGAGGAGCATGACTAAGTGAAGCTCCAGTTCCTACATGGTTACATCATGTAGACATAGAGTATACGTCAGTATATTTGAATGTACTAAGTATGTAGGATGCAATGAAACAAGAGATAGGCAACATAGGTAAAATGTAATACCATAAGCAATGGATAGCATAATAACAATCTAACATGCATGAATGATGTGTGAAGTAGTATCATGCTTATATAGAACATCTGAAATATGTAGGAAGAGACCGTTATCATAGACCACGAAAACTAGTACTTGAGATTCAAGGCTCAGCACCCGCTTGGAGGGTGATCAAGGTATATACCCCTCAATAGAAAGATGGACATCACACCCTCCATCATAGTGTCCAAGATACCATCCCCTTAATGTGGTTACTTGATTTCACACACTCCATAATATGCTTAAGGAATCAACCCCCGTGGTTAATGGACTTCACACCTTCTATCATAGTGGTCAATGTATCAACCCCTTAACATGGTTAATGGAATTCACACCCTCTATCATAGTGGCCAAGGTATCAACCCCTCAACGTGGTTAATGGACTTTGCATCCTTTATCATACTGGTCAAGTATCAAGCCATCAACGTGGTTAATAGACTTCACACCCTCCATCGTAATGGTCAAGGCAAGCACCCCTGAACAAGGTATGGTCAACATGCAACCCTAGGGATACTTTTCAATAAATCATCATAATATTACATTACTTTCTTCATCATAAAGTCATTTAGGTCATATGTCTTACATTAGGCCTTTAACAACTAAAGAATCAATAACCGAACATTTTATCAAACACTTGGTGGGTGTCTAATGCTAGTATAAAATCATGTAATTCAAGAGAGAAATCATGCAAGATAATCCAATGTAAACCACCCACCAATTCTTGGTAATACCCTCAAGCAATATACATCAAATCCCTTCATCACATCTCACATTAGCTTTTGATTCATAACTCAAAACATGCTGAAACAGTCAAAATTTCTTGAAACTCCAACATAGTTTGCAGTAAAATTCATAATTAGTAAGACCCACAAGTAAATCAACTTGTAAGCTTGCAATTTAGGTAAAAAGGAAGCTTGGGTACCATGGGTGAAAGGACCCAATGGTTGAAACCTACACACCTTGACTTGGAGAATTTCTTGATGAAGATTTGAATGGAGACTTGAAGCTTCGATGAATTCCTTAAGATCCGAAAGAGATTTAGAACCCTTGATTTTGAGTGAAATATTTGTCTAAGTGTTTGACTGAGTATTGGAGAATGTCTTGAGTAATATGAAGGTGAAATATAGCTAAGTATTGGTATTTTCACAAATATGAAGGCCTAGGCCCAATACTCAAAAACCTTGGACCGAAATAAAATAACTAGGCACAAAATAATGCACTGGCGCGCCCTAGCCACGTCATGCTAGGGGCACGCATGCACACTGTTTTTTGTCATTTTGGAAATTTTGGATTTTGATACGGCTGCTCTAAAATTCGGGTTAGACCCACCTCCCACACAATTTTGCCCCCCGATCAAGAATATGAAGTCGGATTTCCAAAATAACACATGAATTTTTAGATATATAAAAATTATGATTTCGGGTATTTCCGAGGCACATTTTCGGCACTTTTTGGGTCATTTCAATATCTCAGCGTTGGGAACATTAGTCCTCAAATGATCAAACAAACATACATAAGAAAAGTAATTATGAAGAAATCAGTCCCAAGAAGAATGCAACAATGCACTTAAACACTATTTCGAAATCTTAACACAAGTTTTAAAATCATCATGAACTTGTCAACATAAACATGAATACATGCAAATGACATAGGAGAAGAAACATAAGACTTCGAATCATAAAAATGTCTTTGACGTGTTATCATAAGCTTGAATACAATGAAAAAGATATGGATATGGCTTCTTTATGCCCGCTTCGGCTCCACGTGAGACACTTTCAACTTGATGACTCCTCCAAAAGGCCTTGAAGAATACTACATCATTATCAATCAACTTCTCCACTCATCCATCCAAAACCTCAACCTGCACCTTCTCCTAGCCAACTTACCCTCAACATCACCTACAATATCAAAGAGTTTTATAGCAGTAGAGTCACCAACACATCCCTCCCTCAACCTAGAACTATGAAGAACCAGACAAACCATACCCCTATCTATAGGCAATTCCCATTCGCATGGAACCTCACCAATCCTATTTAATAATCTATAAAGGCCTACAAACCTTAAACACACATAGTCCACTTGGTACCATAAATCACCATATCCCCGTTGGGAGACAACCTCCACTCTACCATCCTTCCACCCAAAACTCCCAACTCTAATAAGGCGAAATCCAGGCCTTGCTTAAACTAGACCTTTCCAACCAAATAAGATTTTGAACTATCAAGAACAACACACCACCACTCTCAAATTCCTCCATTATAACTTCCAATCTAGCCAACAGATGCACCTATTTTGTCACCTCTTTACCTCCATCATCAACATATGCTAGGCTACCCATAGGCACCCTAATCAGTGCATTGACCACACCATTAGCCTTACCGGGGGAATATTGCATACTCATATCAAAATCCTTAAGGAGTTCTAACTACCTTCTTGTTATCCTCAATTCACACCTATGGTATTTAGCAACAGCCTCTCATCCCCCAAGACTTGTAACACTACCCCCAAATGATTCACAAGCTCTCAATAAATCAGTGCTCCATCACTAGAGGCCACCATAAACATGTTAAGGTAGGGTTTTGAACCCTATTCATGAAACCCATACACAAAGTTGGTGCATGGTCAACCAAAAAACTCCATCAATACTCAAAATCCTCACTCTTAGTCTGAAAGGACACCTAGGGATATCTCCTACCCTCATCCTCATTTGAGGACAAAACTCGAACCACAAATCAATCTTAGAGAAGTGACTAGCCTATTGTAGTTGACCAAATAGATCATCCACGCTTAACCATCATATTACAACCTTACGGGTCCTACACTCATTGGAAGCATGATATGCAACTAACCACACCACCCAAGACCTCCAACCCATCAAACTAAGTTGAACCAAAATCACAAGACAAGACTATATGTAATAAGAACATGGGCAACCCCTACACCTTTCTAGAAACAATAGTCTCATATAACCATTTGGTAGACACATGAATCTTACTGGAAATAAAGGAATAATTAAAGGAATGAAGACCCTCGGAACCATCAAAGCATGCACAATAAAATAAAGGAAAGCATCTAACTTATCGGTAGCATCATAGGGCACTCATCTCCTCCTAGACTCCCTTGAAAAACATAGAACCCATTACGCCTTGAAGCACCTCCTTGATCAACATCACCACTTCTACCCTCGCTGTGCTTATGAGGACAATCTATTATTTTGTGACCTATCTCCCCACAAAAATAACAAGCATTGGTTTTCTTCAAGCATGGGCCATCATGGCATCTACCACATTTTGGGCACCTAGCATAAGGTGCCAGAATACCACGACCTTTGGGACTTTGGAACATTCCTTCACTGTGGGCCCTCTTAGCCTCCGTACCCCTTCTCTTTCTGATCTTCTCCTCCTCTAGTTATTTGGCATAAGTCATATGGTGGGACAAGTCCATGTCACTAATCAACATAGTGGACCATCACTCCTCATTCACCAAATAAGATATACCCATAACAAAGTTATTCATTTTAGACCTTGGTAGACAACCAAGTGGGGAGAATATTTAGAAAGTTGGTTAAATTTGAGGTCATACTCCTTAACACTCATTAACCCTTGTTTCAAATTCATGACCTCCATCATCTTGGCTTCCCTAAGCTTAAAGGGAAGAATGGTTAAGAAAGGCCACCTTGAACTCCTCCCAAAGAATCACATTGTTGTTCCCCTGCTCCTCCTTCTATTGAATAAACAATATCTGGGCCACCCCCTTGAGTTGGTAAGCCACCAATTCTGCCTTCTCTTCTGATCTCACCCCATGATAGAAAAAACTTTGTAAGCCTCATCAATGAATTTTTGTGGGTCCTCATCGATTTTAGAATCATGGAACTCTGACAGGTTCATCCTTATAAACTCCCCCACTCGATATGCCAAAGTAAAACCATGAGGGGCTTGGTCCCCTTAGTTGATTTGTTGGTCAGTGCTTGGGCAAGAATGGTAAGAGCATCCCGGAACTCCTCATGAGTCGGTTGTTCCTCGAGAGTGGGGGCTATTCTTCCTCTTATGTTAGGGATGATCTAGAAATGTTAAAGAATAATCTTTAGGGGAGGAAACCCTTACATCAACTCTATAGCACGGCATTGACCATGACGAAGTTAAACATTTCCTAAAACATCTCATAGCCTCCTACTCATAGTTTTGGTGCACAATACAACCATGAAAAAGACTCCAATCAATGCATTGTGTTGGACACTGAGGATATAACAACGTAGTTCTCTCTACCATCTTTGCCACAACCCAAGCATAAGACCTAGTCGTGACCGCGAATGGGGAACTCGAAGGAACCCAAACAAGCCTCTTAATATATCATTACACATCATTGGTTGCAGAAGCAATTAAATGACATAGATAGAATACAAATAAGGGCAAAGGGCTAAGGGAGAACTTTCCATAATATAAACATCAAGAGACAAGAGAGTCAAGGATCATAGCATAATTACATACTTATCCAAGAACATGTCTACTATATAGATACTTAGTAGGGGCCAACAAAAATAACCGGACTCACCCTCATAGTCAAAAGCAAAAAATAAAAGAAAGAGAATCTTAACATAACATAAGAGAAAAAGATATCATCCTCGGAGTTGAGGATTCACCACACTTGCATTAAACATAATTCTGGCCATTTGGAGGAGGAGGATGATCAAGTGGAGCTTCGGTTCCTACATGGTAACATCATGTAGACATAGAGTATGCGTTAGTACATTTGAATGTATTAAGCATATAGGACGCAATGCAACAAGAGATAGGCAACATAGGCAAAATGTCATGCCATAAACAATAGATAGCATCATAACAATCTGACATGTGTGAAGTAGTATCATGCTTATGTAGAACATATTAAGTATGTAGGAAGAGACCATCATCATAGACCACGAAAACTAGTACTTGGGATCCAAGGCTTAGCACCCCCTTGGAGGGTGATCAAGGTATATACACCTCAATAGATAGATGGACATCACACCCTCCATCATAGTGGCCAAGATACCATCCCCTCAATGTGGTTACTGGACTTCACACACTCCGTAATATGATTAAGGAATCAACCCCCGAGGTTAATGGACTTCACACCTTCCATCATAGTGGTCAAGGTATCAACCCTTTAACATAGTTAATTGAATTCACACCTTCAGTCATAGTGGCTAAGGTATCAAACTCTCAACGTGGTTGATGGACTTCGCACCCTTTATCATACTGGTCAGGGTATCAATCCGTAAACGTGTTAATGGACTTCACACCCTCCATTATAATGGTCAAGGAAAGCACCCCTTAACAAGGTAAGGTCGACAAGCAACCCTAGGGATAATTTTCAAGAAATCATCATAATATTACATTACTTTCTTCATCATAAAGTCACTTAGGTAATATGTCATACATTAGGACTTTAACAAATCAAAAATTAATAACTGAATATTTTATCAAACACGTGGTGGGTGTGTAATGCTAGTGTAAAAACAGGTGAATTCAAGAGTGAAATCATGCAAGAAAATCTAATATAAAACCACACACCAGTACTTGCTAACACCCTCAAGAAATATACATCAAAACCCTTCATCAAATCTCATATTAGATCTTAGATTCGTAACTCAGAACATGCTAAAACAGTTAAAATTTCATGAAACCCCAACATATTTTGTAGTGAAATTCATAATAAGTAAGGCCCATAAGTAAATCAACTTATAATCATGCAATTTACGTAAAAAATGAAGCTTGTGCACATGGGTAAAAGGACCTAATGGTTGAAACCTACATACCTTGACATTGGAGAATTTCTTGATAAAGATTTGAATGGAGACATGAAGATTGGATGAATTCCTTAAGATCCGGATGAGATTTGGAACCTTTGGTTTTAAGATCCAGATGAGATTTGGAACCTTTGGTTTTGAGTGAAATATGTGTTTAAGTGTTTGAGTGAGTATTGGGGAATGTATTAAATTATATGAAAGTGAAATATTACTATATATTGGTACTTTTACATATTGAAGTCCTTGGCCCAAGAACTAAAAGCCTTGGACTGAAATAAATGAACTAACATAAAGTAATGCATTGGCGCGCCCCAGTTGCATTATGCTATGGGCGCACAGGCACATTGTTTTTTTCTCATTTGGAAATTTTAGATTTTGATATGGTTGCTTTAAAATTTGTGTTAGACCCATATAACAGTAAATTTTACCCCCTGATCAAGAATATGATGTCGGATTTCCAAAAAAAATGCAAGAATTTTGTGATATATGGAAATTGCGATTCTGAGCATTTCCGAGGTATATTTCAGGGTAGTTCTTGGGGTCATTTCACTCCTACTCCTGCCTCAAGGGTGAGTGATATTACTGGGATGAATCCACCGTAGTTCCATAGCGCCAAGCTAGATGAGGATCCCTAAGAATTCATTAATGAGGTGTATAAGGTGTTGTGCAATATGGGGGTTAATTCAGAGGAATAAATGGAGTTGGCGGCCTACTAACTTAAAGGGGAGGCTCAAATTTGGTTCACTCAATAGAAGATGGAGAAGGGAAATCATGATTGTATCCCTTGGGAATAGCTTAAAGTCATATTTCTCAGTTGTTTCTTTCCTATTAAGTTAAGGGAGGCAAATATGATGTAATTTATGAATCATAAGCAAGATTCTATGAGTGTGAGGGAGTATTCCCTCAAGTTCAACAAGTTCTCCAAGTATGCTACACAATTCGTTGTCGAGCCGAGGTCAAGGATGAATAAATTTGTGTCGGGTGTATCTGACTTTGTTAATGAGGAGTGTCATACCGCCATATTAGTAGGGGATATGGATTTGTCACAGCTCATGACTTATGCCAAGCAACTAGAGGGGAAAAAGCTTAGAAAGGGAAGGGCTGGAGAATTCAAGAGGGCTTGTTTTGAAGGTGGGTTCCAAGGTTTTAAGCATGGCTGGTTTCCTCAAGGCCACAAGTTCTAAGGACAAGAGTCATCCAATACTTCCAATGAGAGGTTCGCCAATGATAGTGTGCCTACTCATAGATTCTAAGGTGGTAACAAAGGGATGATAAAGCCTAGGTGCCCAAAGTCTGAAAAGAATCATAGTGGTCCATGTTTTAGAAATTGAAATGCTTGGTTTGCTTGTGGTGAAGTTGGCCACAAGGTTATTGATTTTCTTCATGCTCAACCCAAAGGTAGAGATGGTTGCCCTTAATGGCAAGCTGTAATGCAGGCTAAAAGGGAAAGGGAGGTCATTAAGGTGGTGCTTTGAGGCAAAATAGATTCTATGCTCTTCAAAGAAGACAAGGAGTTGATTAGGTGCCCGATGTTGTTACCGGTATGTTAAAGATTTTTTATTTAGATGTGTATGCGTTGATAGACCTGGGTGCCACTCTTTCTTTTGTTACTCCTTTTGTTGCCAGAAAACTTCATGTTAGTCGTGAATTGTTGTGTGAGCCTTATGAAGTATCTACCCTCGTTGGTGAGTCCATTGTTGCTAAAAGAATGTATAGAAATTATCCCATGATCATATTGCATAAAGTCTTGCCTTGTGATTTTGTTGAATTAGATATGGATTTTGATGTCATTCTTGGTATATATTGGTTACATGCATATTAGACTTCTATTGATTGTAGAACACCCAGGGTGAAATTCCAATTTCCTAATGAGCCCATTCTTGAGCAGGAAATTTATGGATTGGTTGCATGCATATTATGCTTCTATTGATTGTAGAATACGCAGAGTGAAATTCCAATTCCCTAATGACCCTATTCTTGAGTGGGAAATTTATAATGTAGTGGTCAAGGGTAGATTCATATCTTATCTTAAAGCCAAAAACTTAATTTCTAAGGGTTGTCTTTCTCATCTTGTGAGGATTTGGGATGTGGAATCTAAAGTCCTTCTTATTGAGTCGGTTCCAGTAGTTAATGAGTTTCTTGATGTATTTTTCGATGAACTTCCTAGTATTCCTCCCAAAAGGGAAATAGACTTTGGTATAGACCTCCTTCCCGATACATAACCCATTTCTATTCCCCCTTACCATGTGGCCCTGGTGGAGTTGAAGGGGTTGAAGGAGCAATTGAAAGATTTGTTAAAAAAGGGTT
Organism: Solanum clarkiae; assembly: GCA_011800125.2. Lineage (NCBI taxonomy): Eukaryota > Viridiplantae > Streptophyta > Magnoliopsida > Solanales > Solanaceae > Solanum > Solanum clarkiae. Next base: position 44,099 of record JAABOM020045748.1, on the reverse strand, counting down.
CCATAAGACCTAGTAAATCACGTTAGGGTGCACCAGTGTTGTTTGTGAAGAAGAAGGATGGTTCTCTTAGAATGTGCATTGATTACTGGCAACTTAATAGGGTCACCATAAAGAACAACTATCCTTTACCAAGGGTTGATGACCTTTTTTGATCAAATTTAAGGGGCTAGTCACTTATTGATATTCGTTCTGATTACAACTAAGTGAGAATAAGGGAGTGCGATACTCCCAAGACTACTTTTTGGGCAAGATATGGGAACTTTGAATTTGTGGTTTTTCTTAGGGTTAACCAGTGCGTCTGCTATATTTATGGATCTTATTAATATAGTCTTTAAACTCTACCTTGAGTTATTTGTGGTGGTTTTTATTGATGATATCTTGATTTATTCCCATAATGAGGAGGAGCATGTGAATCACTTGTGGGTGGTATTGCAAATCTTGAGGGAGGAAAGGTTTATGCTAAATGTGAAAAATGTGAGTTTTGGCTTAAAGAGCTTGCATTCTTGGGGCATGTGGTGTGGGGTAATTATATTAAGGTGGATCCTAAGAAGATAGAGTTGATTAGAAAGTGGCCTAGACCTTTGAATCCATTGGATATTACGAGTTTCATAGGTTCGGCCGGTTATTACCAAAGGTTTGTAAGTGGTTTCTCTTCAATTGTTTCCCCTGTGACTAAGTTGACCCAAAAGAAGGAAAGGTTTGTTTGGACCGATGAGTGCGAAAATAATTTTCAAACCTTTAAGGATAAGCTTGTCTCCGCTCCCATTTTTGCATCACCAGAAGGAGTAGAGGGTTTTATTGTTTATTGTGATGCCTCTAGAATCGTTTTGGGGTGTGTTTTGATGCAAAACAGTAAGGTGATAGCATATTCCCCTAGACAACTTAAAGTGCATGAGGAGAACTATCCCACTTATGATCTTGAATTAGCAGCCGTGGAGTTTACTTTGAAAATTTGGCTTTATTACTTGTATGGGGTCCATGTTGATATGTTTACCGATCATAAGAATATCCAATATATTTCAACCCAAAAGGATCTTAACTAGGAACAAATAAGGTGGTTAGAGCTCTTTAAGGATTATGACCTGAGTGTGCATTATTATCCTAGCAAAGCCAATGTGGTCCATGGGGAGTTTGTCTCTATTGATGATAGAGTTAAGGGGGATGCTCAATGGTTTGCTAGGTGTAGGGTTAGGTTGAAGGAAGTTGAAAATGGTGGTGTAGTGGTTGTTGATGGTTGTAAATTTTCTTTGATTGAAAAGGTGAAATCAAAACAAGATCTTGAGCCCGCCTTGCTAGAGTTGAAGACCTTAGTGAAGGATGGTAAAGTGGAGGCTTTCTCCCAAGGAGAAATGGTTCCCTTAGGTATCAAGGTAGATTGTCTGTGCCTAATGTTGATGATTTGAGGAAGTTGATTTTAGAGGAGGATCATAATTCATCCTATTCTATTCACCCCGGTTCTACAAAGATGTATAGAGACTTGAGAGAGGTGTATTGGTAGGGTGGTATGAAGAGAGTTATTTCAAGTTCATATCAGGATGTCATAATTGCCAACAAATGAAAGCCAAACATCAAATGCTGGGTGGCCTAGCCCAAGACATAGAGATTCCTACTTGGAAGTGGGCAGAGACCAACATGGATTTTGTGATTGGGTTGACCAAGACTAGGAAACACTTTGACTTTATTTGGGTTATAGTTGATAGAATGACAAAGTTGGCTCACTTCCTCCCAGTTAAGACCACTTATGATGCCGAAGATTATGCTAAATTGTATATTCATGAGTTGGTTAGATTGTATGCAGTGCCTTTGTCTATCATTTCAAATCGTAGTGCTCAATCCACTTCACGTTTTTGGAGGTCCTTCCAAAGGGGTCTTGGTACCAAGTTAAGCTTAGGATGGATTTTCATCCTCAAACGGAAGGCCAAGCCGAGATGACTATCCAAATTCTTGAGGATATTCTTAGGGATTTTGTTTTGGTGTTCAAGGGCAATTTGGATGAACATCTTCTAGTTATTCAGTTTTCTTACAACAATAGCTACTATTCTAGAATTGTTATAGCTTCCTTTGAAGCTCTTTATGGTAGGCATTGCAGATCGCCGGCTGGGTGGTTTACAGTGGGGGAGATGGCTTTGCTAGTTATGAAATTTAGTCATAGAGGCATTAGAGAAGGTGATAAGGGAGAGACTGAGAATGACCCAGAGAAGGTGAGAATGATAAGGGAGATATAGAGAACGGCCCGAAGTAGACAAAAGTCATATTCTGATGAGAGAAGGAAAGATCTTGAGCTTAAGCTTGGTGATTAGGTTTACTTGAAGATCTCAGCCATCGAAGGGTTTAGTCAAATTTGACAAGAAGGGTAAATTGAGCCTAAGGTTTGTAGGTCCTTCTATATTTATGAGAAGAGTGGGTAATGTTGCATATGAGTTGGAGTTTTCTATGGAAATGAATATGGTTCATCCGATCTTCCTAGTTTCTGTGTTGAGGAGCTTTTTTGGTGACCCAAGTGCTATAGTGCCCTTAGAGGTCGTGGGTGTTGTAGAAGAAAATTTGACCTATGAGGAGGTCAACGGTGGAGATCCTAGATAGCCAAGTGAAGAGGTTTAGAAACAAAGATGTAGCTTTCATCAAGGTCTTTTGGAGGAACCAACAAGTTCAAAGTTCCACAGGGGAAGCCGAGGCGGACACGAGAAAGCGATATCCACATTGCTTCCATACTAATCAACTAAAAGGTACTAATTTAAGTCCCTTATGTTATTCCAAGTCCTATGTTTCAGCCCTCATGTCATGTTGCATGCATTCATATTTATGGTAACAAGTTTATGGTTATTTTAGAATTCATGTTGAGATTTTTTTAAAATAATATTTATGTGTAATTGTTGCATTCATATTGGGCTAGAATCTTCATGATAACTTCTTTTATACATGTTGTTTTAACAATCGGGGATGAATGTTCCCAAGGGAAAGATATTGAAACGCTTGAAAAATGTGCTTCGAAAATGCCTATAATCATAAATTTCATATATCTCAAAATCTGTGCATGATATAAAAAATTCGACTTTGTATTCTTGATTAGAGGGAAACATTGAGTGAGAAATGGGTATAATACAGATTTTAGAAGACACATAGCGAAAAATAATTTTCGTCAATTTTTCACAAACTAGTAGGGGTTCGGGATGGCTCCACGATGCGGACCTATCGCAGAGCAGTGTTAACACTTCCTTAATTTTCTATTTTCGCCTACAAAATCGGGGTCATGGACCCATGCCCACTTAAGCTTGAAATCACCCATACTTATCCATTTTTCAACTCCATATCACTCAAAAACCATCTCTAAAACTTCTCAACCATTTTATCAAAATTCTTATCCAAATTCCAGTGTCTCAAGATTAATTCTGGATATTAAGAACTCCATTCAAGCTTCAAGTCTCCTTCAAGTCTAGATCAAGAAAACCCATGTTCAAGGTGTGTGGGTTTCATCCATTGAGTCCTTTGACCCATGGAGTCCAACCTTCCTATTCTATGAAAATTGTGAAGTTTTGATATGATTGACAAGTACCCATGATGGTTTTTTACCATGATTTTTGTGGGATGATTTACATGACTTTATGATACATTGATTTCACTACTTCATGATCTATATTATTGCATTTTGCATGATATGAATATGTAATCATATGTGCCCACCAAGTATTCGATGAATTGTCAAGTCAAGAATTGTCAAGTTATTTATATGCTTTACAAGTCAAGTGACTTCTTGATGAATATAGGCTATCAAGTATGTTATGAATTAATGAAATCATCTATGATTATACAAGTATGATGCTAAGCCCTATTTTCAATATTTTACCTCTTGTGAGCCATTCAAGTTAAAGCAAGGGTTCATGTATGATTATGATCTATTCTTATGTTTCAAGTTGGTCTCACCATTAGAGGTCAAATATGTTTAAGATCTACTCATGTCATTATTTTATGTTTACTAAAAGTTGTAAAGCTATAATTATTTTAAGTATTCCATAGAATTAGATTTAGCACTGCTGGATTGGATGCCGGCGTAGACTATCTTCAAAGGTCCATACTCCTTTTACCAAAATAGTATTATGTGAAACACTTGCTATACTAGTGGGTCCATTTAGTACACTTTATCATGAAATCTACCATGAAATAGGATGGGTTCCCATAAGGGGGTTTACTTCTTTGAAATGAGACGTGCTCCACTAAGGTGAAGTATGGTTTGCTCCCCTAAGGTGAAGTATGGTTTACCTTGGAAAGTAGACCATCTATTTACTGATGAGGGGTAACCATCGAGATTACAAATTATAGCTCGCTTGGTCTTATCCTTTGTTGGTTGAGGTCTCTTCCCATATATGTATTATGTTTTGTGCAAGTTGAAGGATTTATAAGCATATTTTACTTCAAGCATCGATTATGCATGTCATATTGAGATTATGCTTATCTAATGCCTATTACTAAGCATTTTGACTATATTGACCTATGTCTTGTTACATTGCATCGTACATACTTAGTACATTCAAACATACTAACACATACTTTATACCTACATGATATCATCATGTAGGGATCATAGCTCCTCTTGATCATCTTCTACATCGCTAGTGAGATTCTTCAGAAGATAAGCTTTGATGAGTCCTCAAGTTCGAGGACATTATCTATGCTACTCTTTTCTATTTGCAATTTCTTTATGTTGAACACTTGTTACTATGAGGGTGAGCCCGGAAAGTATCTTGGCCCCTGCTCTATTCCATGTTAGAGGTTATTAATGGATACTTGATGTACTTCTGCTATGAGCTTGATCCTTTTATGCTTTTATAAATATCAAGATTTCCCTTAGTCTCGCTTCCCTTATTTATATCTTTCTTATTGTTTATTTTGCTTCTGCAGCCAAAATGTGTGAATGATACGCTAAGAGTGTTGTTTGGGATCCCTTTGGGTTCTCATTTACTGTGTTACATCTTGGCCGTTGGCTTGTGTCATGACAGTGGATATATAGTGATTGAGACTTTTGGAATGTATATAGTTTTGAATGGTTTTTTCGATTGCTTTGCGAAATTGGTACCCATAATTTTTTTGTGATTGTTGGTTGTTCTTGCAATCTTCATATGTGAATGGTTTGACAATGTTTGTTCTGATTAAGTGAAGGCAAGTTGATGCTTGAAGCATGATTTGGAATCTATGTTAGCTATGTATGTAATGCTATGTGTGTGTGAGCTACTATTGTTGTGTTCATGCATTCTGTACTGATTCAGAAATTTCCTGGTAACTCTTAGTTGGACTGGAGATTATGTTGATTAGAAAGAGATCTTAGTCCACTTTTGCCTAAATGACCTATCAAATGAAAAAGTTTACCCCTTGTTCCAAATGTTTAAGCCTTCCATGCACCTTTTCTTTCTTGATAACTAGCTAGCTTAACCTTATCTAGTGAAATACCTTGATATTTGAAATGACCCAAAAATGTGCTTCAGAAATGACCATAATCATAATTTCTATATATCTCAAAATTCATGCGTGATTTTGAAAATTTGACTTTGTATTCTTGATCAACGGGTGAAATTGAGTAGAAAATGGGTATAACCTTGATTTTAAAACACCTGTAGCAAAAAATAATTTTCACAAAATTATGAATTCCAGAGAGCATCCATGCCCTGACCATGATGCACTAGGTGTGCGGAGCTGTGTAAAATGCTCCTTCGCATTTGGTCTGCATGGCGAACCAGAGGTGGACTAGTGCAGTTATTTCTCCTATTTTCATTTTCATCCAAGGGCATTGTAGTAATAACTCAATGCCCATTTAAACGTGAAAACTCTCATACTAGCCATTTTTCAACTCTATATCACTCAAAAACCTCTCCAAGACTCAACGAAATATTTTATTCAAATTCACGTGTTTAAAGCTTAATTCTGAATCTCAAGAACTCTATTCAAGGTTCAAGTCTCCTTCAAGCTTACATCAAGGAAAACCCAAGTTTAAGGCATGTGGGTTTCATCCATTGGGTCCTTTCACCCATGAAGTCCTACGTTCTTATTTTTTTATGAAAATTTTATGTTTTCAAGTTGTATTACTTAGTGGTATCCATTTAATAGATAACACTTTGTACGCCTCATCAATAAATTCTTGAGGGTCCTCATCCACCTTAGACCCGTGGAACTCTAGTGTGTTCATCGTTATAAAATGCCTCACCCTAGATGCTGGTATAGGAGCATGAGAGGCTTGGGCCCCTTGGTTGATTTGATCGGCATGAGCTAACATGGTAAGAGCATCCCAGAATTCTTAATAAACCTTTCCTGCATCTTGAGGAGCGGGAAGAGTCGATTGCTTCTCAGGTGTGCGGCTCTTTGTCCTCTTATGTTAGACATGATATAGTATAGCAAAGAATAAATTGTTAGGGGGGAAAATCTTACTTTAACTCAATAGCATGATATAGACCATGAAGAAGAGAAACATTTCCTAAAATGCCTCATAGCATCCCATTCATAGTTGTGGCACACTTTACAACCATGAATAAGACTCTAATTGATGTAGTGTGTTGGACGCCGAGGACTTAACAACCTAGTGCTTTGATATCATCTTTGTCATGACCCGAACCTAGGGCGTAGTCGTGACCGGCGAATGGTGAACACGAAGGAACCCCAAACAAGCCTCTTTACATATCATTACACATCCTTGGTCGTGTAAACAATTAAAACAACAATAAGAGAGAATAAATAAAAGGGGAAAACCGGTACTAAGGGATATCTTTGATACGATAAGAACAAGAAGCAAGACAGTCAAGGCTCATAGCATGATTACATAACATGTCCAACAACACCTATAAACATAAAACTTAGCGAAAGTTAAGACATATAACCAGGCTCACCTTTATAGTCAATAAGAAACATACATCAAGAAATGAGAGTCTTAATATATAGCATAAGGGAATGGTCATTATTCCTAAAATGGAGGACTCACCAACTAGCTTGAATAGATATCTTTATCTACGTGGAGGAGGATAAACAAAATAGAGCTCTGGTCCCTACATGATAACATCATGTAGGAATAAAGTATGTATTAGTATGCTTGGATGTACTAAGTATGTAGGAGGCAGTGCAATAAGAGATAGGCAACATAATCGAAATGCATAAACATAGACAATAGATAACATAATAATAATATAACACGTATGAATGATGTTTGAAGTAAAATCATGCTTATATAAAATATATTATGTAAGCAAGAAGAGACTATCATCAAGACCAAGCAACTAGTTCTTAGAATCCAAGGCTTAGTTCCCTCTTGGAGGGTGATCAAGGTGTATACCCATCAACCGGTAGATGGACATCACAACCTCCACCATAGTGGTCGAGGTACCAACCCCTCGACATGGTTAATGGAAATCATACCCTTCATAAAGGTGGTCAAGATACCAAACTCTTACCGGTTAATGGACATCACACCATCAATCAAGTTGGTCAAGGTGTAGGACCCCCTCAACAAGGCATGGCCATTTTACAAAGCCATATATATATATATATATATATATATATATATATATATACACACACACACACTTCTTATGAACATAACTCACATAAACATTCCTTTGATCATCGTAGAGGAATTCAACTCAAAAGATATGCATTGCACCTTCAATTTCTCAAGAAATAATAATCGAACATTTTATCAAACACTTGGCGGATGTGTAGTGCTAGTGTAAAACCATGAAATACAAGAGTGGAATCATGCTATAAAATCCAATATAAAATCAACAATAGATACTTGGTAACACCCTTAAGCAATATACATCAAAATGCTTCATCAAGTCTCACAATAGATCTTAGATTCATAGCTCAAAATATGCTAAAACAATCACAATTTTGTGAAACCCCAAAATAGTGTGTGGTGAAATCTATAATGAGTAAGACCCATAAGTAAATCAACTTTAAATCATGCAATTTAGTAAAAAAGAAGCTTTGCCATCATGGGTTAAAGGACCAAATGGTTGAAACCCACAAACCTTAGCCTTGGAGAATTTCTTGATGAAGATTTGAATGGTAACTTGAAACTTGGATGAAATCCTTAAGATCCAGAAGAGATTTGGAACCCTTGGTTTTGAGAGATTATGAGTCTAAGTGTTTAACTGAGTATTTGGGAATGTCTTGAATGATATGAAGGTGAAATGTGGCTAAGTATAGGTATTTTCACGTATCGGAGGACTTAGGTCCAAGAGCCAAAAGCCTTGTACCGAACTTGAAAACTACACGAAAAATACACTATAACACACCCTTGTGCGTCGCGCCAGGTACGTAAATGCATTTTGGTAATCGCATTTTTGCAATTTTAGAATTTTGATATGGTTTCTCTAAAATTTGGGTTAGACCCAGTACCCACTTAGTTTTGCGCCCTAATAATAATATGAAGTCGGATTCTCGAAATAATAACCATATTTTGAGACATATGAAAATTATGATTTAAGATATTTTTTAGGCACATTTTTGAGCATTTTTTGGGGTCATTTCAGAGAAAACCAAAAAAATACCCAACAACAGCATAACCAGTGGAATCTCAGAAGTTGGATCTGGGGAGGGTAGAATGCATTCAAAACTTACCACTACCTCATAGAGGTAGACACATTCCCTAGGAACCAAATAAAAGAATCACCCGACAAGAAAATATAAGGGATTGAATTAAACTCACTGTTTATCACATCCAAGAAGATTTTGACCAAATGGGATGGACTCTTTTATTCAATACTCGAGTACTACCACTATTTGTACCTCCTGCTACCTCAGTAGTAACTCCAATTTTTGCCACATTAATATTTTTTTCACCACCACCACCACTGCAAGCAGGAGCAGGAGCAGAAGCAGAATGCTTTGTTTTTTTTTTCTTCCATGTTGTCCTTTTCTCCCTTTTCTTTTGTCAGCATTATTACTTTTACTAATTGATGGTGCTTCTATAGAGTAAAAACCAATTGATTTTTGAATAATATTTTATTTGCTAACTTAATGTTCCTTAAATGTTGGGGAAGTCATATACTCCTTGTCATTTTCTTCATCATCATCATCCACATCCTCATGATCATCAAGATTGATTAGTAGAGTCCTTATGAACCTTGGAATATTCTCTTTGGCCTTGGATAATTTGTTGGAATTGTCCGAAGTGAGAGTCAATTGATAACTATATATTCGTCTTTTTTTATGTATATGTTTAATTCCTTAACTTGTTCATGTTCAAAATACTTTGAATTCCCTTAATGAATAAAAAGTGTACTAACTCTTGTGGTATCTTTTTTAGGGTTAAGCGTAGTGCTAGATATGTTGTTGAGTCCTCAAATAAAAACAAAAGTGTTGTCCTTTTCTCCCTATTCATTTTTTAGTATTATTACTTTTACTAATTGATAGTGTTTCTATAGCTTGAACAACTTATTTTTGAACAACATTTTGTTTGCTAACTTTGTGTTCCATAAATTTTTAGAAAGTCATATACTCCTCGTAATTTTCTTCATCATCATCGTCCATGTCCTCATGATCGCCATGATCATGAAGATTGATTAGTGGAGTCTTGATGTACTTTGGAACATGCTCTTTGGCCTTGGATAAAATGTTAGAATTATTCGAAGTGGAACATTTTGTTACCAATTTGTTCAATAGTTTCTATAAGTCATTCAACCCATCCAATGGTTCAATACTTTTCTTTTCTTTAAGGAGTTAATAGCGTTTCCAACACTACTCTTAACCTTCAACAACAGATCAAAAGAGTTAGTATATTCATCAAGATATCACAAGAGTTAGTATATTTTTTAAGGAAAATAAACAATCAATCCTCCTCTTGCTCTCACTTTTGTTGACAGTGGTGATGATGGTGGAATAAATATTAATGTAGCACAAGTTGGAGTTACTACTTAGGCAACAGGAGATACAAGAAGTGGTAGTTCTAGAGTACTTGAAACGCCTCTCATGTGCTTTGGAATGCTCGATAATCATAATTCATGTATCTCAAAATCTGTGCATGATATCAAAAAGTCAAATACGTATTCTAGATCAGGGGGAAATTTGAGTGGGGAAAGAATTTAATTTGGATTTTAGAAGACCCTTAGAAAAGAATAATTTTTTCTAATTTATGATTTTCAGTGGCTATCCGCGCTCTGGCCACGACGCACCAGAGGCATGGAGGAGTATATTTTGCACTCTGCGTCCGGTCCACATGCGGCAAGGGCAGAGACTAGAGTATTATTCTCCTTGGTTTTCTAAATTCACCCAAGGGCATTGAAGTCGTAGCCCCATGCCCACTTAAATGTGAAATCACCCATACATAGCCACTTTTCCACTCTATGACTCACAAAATCCTTCTCAAACCTCTCTAAGATTCCGTCAATTCTCTTATTCAAACCTAAGGATTTGAAGCTCAATTTTGGAACTCAAGGACTCATTTCAAGCTCTAAGTCTACTTCAAGTTCACCTCAAGAAATTTAAGGTTTATAGTATGTGGGTTTTCATCCATTGGTCCTTTCACCCATGGAGCCCACCTTGTCTTTTTATGAAAATTGTATATTTTCAAGTTGTATTACCTATGGATATCTTTTATTCTGAAATATGAACATAATCCATATTGGATTTTTATCAAGTATTGATAAATTATGCATGAATATCTATTTAAATTTTACTCCATGAATTGATTATATCTATTGAGACAATGCATATTTTGAGTTATGAAACAATGAACTATCATGAGTTTTGTGATGGATTTCAAGGTAAACTCTATGAGGGTTTTACTACATGTTGATGGGTTGAATTACATTGAGTTTATTCACCTTATTTGACTCATTGAAACGCCCTCATGTGCTTCGAAAAGCCTCATAATCATAATTTTCATATATCTTAAAATTCGTGCATGATTTCAAAAATCAAACTTCCTGTTCTTGATCAGGGGGTGAAATTGAGTGGAAAATGGGTATAACTTGAATTTTAGAAAACCCACAGAGAAAAATAGTTTTCACTAATTTTTCACGGGACAGTGTCCATCTGCACCCTGCTCCCAATACACCAGGTGTACAGACTAGTGTTGGTTACTCTTCCACATTTGGTCTGCATTGTGGACTAGATGCGGAGTAGTATAATATTTTCCCTATTTTTTCATATTACATCCAAAGGCATTGGGGGCATAACCCAATGCCCATTTAAACGTGAAATCTCCCATACTTAGCCATTTATCAACTTTATATCACTCAAAAACACTCTCTAAAACCTCTCCAAGACTTTAGCAGATCTTTCACTCAAATTCAATAATTTCAAGCTCAATTTTGGAACTCAATGATCTAATTAAAGCTTCAAGTTTCCTCCAAGCTCATCTCAAGAAAAACCCATGTTTGAGGTATGTAGGTTTCATCCATTGGGTCTTTCACCCATATAGTCCAACTTTCCTATTTTACGAAATATTTCACGATTTCAAGTTATAATACTTATAGTTATCACTTATTATGAGAGATGAGCATAAATTACGTTGGGGCTTTATCAAGTATCGTTGAATGTGCATGAACATCTATTTTAAGCTTATATTATGAGTTGATCTTCATTTATTGAGATTATGCATAATTTGAGCTATGAAAACTATGAACTATGATGAACTTTTGATATGGATTTCATGGTACCCAATTGGATTTTACTACAATATTGGTGGGTTGATTTAATTGACTTTGAAATGAATTGGTTGGACTCCTCCTTACTCTACAATCTTTAATTGCATATACCCACCACGTTTTTGATGAAATTAATTGATATGGATTCTTGAAGTTAATGAGGGTTATTGTATGAATTTATATGATAAGCATGTTATGATACTTTACAGGTCCCCAAGCATGTACTAAACTCACGGAAAAATCCAATGATCTACAAGAGAATTTTCGAACTCTTATACTATGTTTTACTCTCATGTGAGATATGAAGCCCTTTCTTGGTACTTTGGTGTGATAGTTTGATGAGCTATTTTTGTACTCCTACAAAAACGATTATATCGTAAGATAAGGACATTTTATAACATCTACCGAAAAGGCCATGTCGTAAGGTATATTAATTCATGGTTCTTACCCAAAAGAATATACTGTAAGGTAAGGACAACTTAAAACGTCTACAGAAATGGCCATTACGTAAGGTGTAATGATTCATGTTTCCTACGTAAAAGATTATATCATAAGGTAAGGACATCAAATAATATCCACCAAAAAAGCCATGCCAGAAGGTATAATAACTCATGTTTATTACCCAAAAGATTATCTCGTAAGGTAAGGACAACTTAAAATACCTACCGAATAGGCCATGCCGTAAGATATAATAATTCATGGTTCCTACCTAAAATATTATATTGTAAGGTGAGGACATCCTATAGAACCTATCGAAAAGGTCTTGCCTTAACGTATAACAAATCACGGCCCTTACCTAAAATATTGTATTGTAACGTGAGGGATATCTTATACTACCTACCAAAAAAGCTATGCCGCAAGGTGGGGGTATGGGTAACACTCTCCAAGAAGGTTGTACCGTAAGGTGAGTGGGTGTTTATTTAGGCCCATGTCATGCATGTTTTTGTGACATTTTGAGCATATATTCCATATTAAGCTTATGTTCATATAATTAAGCATCTTGTTATTATGGCCTATGATTCTTGTTGTATTACATCCCGCATACTTAACACATTCCAATATACTAACGCATACTCTATGCCAACATGATTTCACCAAGTAGGAACTGGAGCTCCTTTTTATCCTTCTCCTCCATGTGCTATTTGGTTCTCCATGAAAGCTTTGGTAAGTCCTCAACTCTAAGGATGATATCACTTTATTTTATACTATGTCGAAACTTATTTCTTATGTTGGATTCTTTCTACTATGAGGGTGAGCACGGAAAGTCTTTGGGCCCCTGCTCCATTCAAAATTAGAGGTGTTGTTGAATATTATGATGTATTATGCTTATGAGTTTAACCTTTCGTATGGCTTCTATGTTTATTAAAATTCTCTCTTAGTACCACTTTCCTTTTTATTTGACTCTTGTTATTGATTATTTTGGTTCCGCAACCAAGGATGTGTGCATGTTATGAATAAGAGGCTTGTTTGGGTTGTCTTCGGACATCTTAGTCGCCGTATCATGTCTAGACCCTAGGATTGGGTCATGACAAACTTGGTATTAGAGCACTAGGTTATTAACTATCCTCAGAAATCCAACACACCGCATTGATTAGAGTCATATTCATAGTTGTGAAGTGCTCCATAACTATGAATGGGAGGCTATGAGGTGTTTTACGAAATGTCTCACTTCTTCATGATCTATATCTTGCCTTAGATATAAGATAAATCTTTTTCCCCCTTAAAAATGCTCTCTTCTCTTCTAGATCATGCCGCTACAAAGAAAAAGACCAAGGAGGGACCATGCACACATTGGGAAACCGGCTTATCCTGCTCCCCATGCCCCTCAAAGTAGAAGAGACTACTCAAGTCGAGTTCCGGAATGCCATCAAAATTTTAGCTATGACCAACCAATTGAATTATCCCAAGTTCCTCATGCTCATACTACTGCCCAAAGTGTGAGGGACTTCAGTAGGATGAACCCTCTGGAGTTTCATGGGCCCAAGGCGGAGCAAGATCCCCAAGAGTTCATAGATGAGGTGTATAAGGTGCTATCCATCATGGTTGTAAATTCGAAGGAGAAGGCAGATCTATCGACCCACCAACTAAAAGGTGTGGCTCCAATTTGCTTTGTACAATGGAAGGTGGAGAGGGAATATCATAATGCTATTCCTTGGGAGGAGTTCAAAGATGCCTTCCTCAACAGGTTCTTCTCAATTGAGTTGACAGAGACTAAAATAATAGAGTTCATGAATCTTAAGTAATGTCCCATTAGTATGAGGAAGTATTCCCTCATGTTCAACAAGCTCTCCAAGGATGCTCCTCAACTGGTCAACAAACATAGATCAAGGATGAACAAGTTTGTGTCAGGGGTGTTTGACTTGGTAAATGAAGAGTGTTGTACCGCAATGCTTGTAAGAGATATGGACTTGTTTCAGCTCATGACCTTTGCCAAATAACTTGAGGGGAGAAACTTAGGAAGAAGAGAAGTGGGGAGTCTAAGATGGCTTGGATTGAGGATGGTCGGTTTCAAGAAGTTCTCCAGTTTCAACCCCAAGGATCCTCTAGTGCTCCAATGAAGAGAGTTGCTAAGGATGGGGTGCCTCACCTAAAGCCCCAAGGAGATTATGGTGGGGTAACTCATCCTAGATGACCAAAATGTGGGAGGAAACATGGTGGCACATACAGGAGGAACATGAATGCATGCTTTTGATGTGGTGAGATGGGCCACACAATTTTGGATTGCTCACATGCTCAAAAAAAGGATAAATATGGCCAACCACAAGGGCAAGGTGGTCATGTTGATCAACAAGCTCAAGAAGGCCAACAAAGGGATGCTCTATGATATAATCGGTTTTATGCTCTTTAATGGAGGCTAGGGGTGGATGAGGTGCCCAATGTTACTAATGGTATGTTAATGGTTTTTTTATTGTTGATATGGATGCATTGATAGGTTTGGGTACCTCTCTTTATTTTATCACTCCTTTCGAGGCCAATAAGTTTCTTCTGTGTTTCGGATTGTTATGTGAACCTTTTATGTGGCTACACCTATTGATGAGTTCATTGTTGCTAGAAAAGTCCACGAGAGTTGTCCCATGTCCTTATTGCATAAAGTCTTGTTTTGTTATTTTTTTGAACTTGACATGGTGGATTTTGAGATTATTCTTAGAGTGGATTGGTTACATGCATATCATGCTTCTGTTGATTGTAGAACCCATAAAATTAGATTTCAATTTCCTAATGAATCCATACTTCAGTGGCAAAGTTGTAATGTGGTAGTTAACGGTAGATTCATTTCTTGTTTTAAGGTCCAAATTGATCTCTAAGAGTTGCATTACCATCTCGTAAGGATTAGGGATGTGCAGTCAAAAATAATTTCTATTGAGTCAGTTTTGGTGGTGAATGAGTTTTTTGATATCCTTCCTCATAGGGGATAGTCACTTTTCTAAGATTGATCTTTGGTTCAAATACGACCAAGTGAGGGTGAGAGAGTGTATTTTTTTCCAAGACATCTTTTTGGACTAGGTATGGGCATTTTGAATTTGTGGTAATGCCTCTTGGCTTGACTACGGCACCAGTAATATTTATAGATCTCATAATTAGGGTCTTTAAACACTACCTTGATATGTTTGTGGTGGTTTTATTGATGATATGTTGATTTATTTTCAAAGTGAAAGAGAGCATGTGGATCATTTAAGAGTAGTGTTGCAAATCTTGAGGGATGAGAAGTTGATTGTCAAATATGGAAAGTGTGAATTTTTGGGTAGCAAAAGGTGGTTAGAGAAGTGCACTGGTTCATTGGCTTGGGGAAGAGATTGGATAAATTGAGAATAATAGTGTTGTGGCTTTTTTTATGGTTCCATATCTTCTTTGATTGAAGAGGTCAAGTTAAAGCAAAACCTTGATTCCGCCTTTCTAGAGTTGAAGGCTTTGGGTGAAGGATGGTAAAGTGGAGGTTTTCTCCCAAGGGGGAGATGGCGTTCTTAGGTAACAAGGTAGGCTATGTGTACTTAATGTTGATGATTGGGTTTAATTGAAAGTCCCACCCATGAAGGGTGTGGTCCAATTGGGTAAGAGAGGGAAGTTTTGCCTAAGGTTTGTGGGTCCTTATAGTGTGTTAGGGAGAATTGGTAAGGTTTCTTATTAGATGGAATTGCCTATGGATAAGAACATGGTTCATCCGGTCTTTCATGTGTCAATGTAGAGGAAGTGTATGGACGACCAAGTATTATAGAGCCCTTTGAGGTTGGGGGTGTTGTGAAGGATAATTTACCAATGAGGACGTCTGACTGGAGATATTTGATAGAAATGTGGAAAGGCTGAGGAAGAAAGATGTAGCATCCGTCAAGGTCCTTTGCGAGAATCAACTGGTCGAAAGTGTCATATGGGGAGTCAGAGCAGACTTGAAGAAATGATGTACCTCTTTCGTGTGATCTAATCTTAAGATAGAAAACTAAATCCTTTCTATGATTCCAAGTATTAAGTTTCAGCCTTCATGAAATTTTTTTGCGTGCATTCATATTCATGATAGCAAGTTTATGGTAATTTTTTACATTCATATTGGAACTTTGGAAAATGGTGTCTAAGTGCATTTGTTACATTCATGTTGGGCTGGAAGTCTCATTATTTTATCTCTTACATATGTTTCTTTGACATTCAGGGATGAATGTTTCCAAGGAGGAGATATTAAAATGCCCCTCATGTACTTCAAAAAGGCCCATAATCGTAATTTCTATATATTTTAAAATATGTGCATGATTTCAAAAATCTAACTTCATATTATTGATCAAGGAGACAAATTGAGTAGGAAGGGTAAAATCCTGATTTTAGAAGATGCGTAATGAAAAATAATTTTCACTAATTTTTCACAGGACAGTGTATGTTTGCACCCTAGCTGCGACGCGCCAGGGGCGCGGACTAGTATTGGTTGCTGCTCCGCATTTGGCCCACATCACAGATTAGATGCGGACCAGTGTAATACTTTCCTTTTTTCATATTTCATCTAAGGGCATTTTGGTCATAACTTAATGCCCATTTAAGCATGAAATATCCTATAGCTAGAAATGCTTCAACTTTATATCACTCAAAAACCCTCTCTAAAACCTGTCCAACACTTTAGCAAACCTCTCACTCAAATTCAAGGATTTCGAGCTCAATTTTATAACTCATGGATCCAATCCAATCATTATGTTTCCTCCAAGCTTATCTCAAGAAAAACCCAAGTTTGAAATATGTGGGTTTCATCCATTGGTTCCTTTCACTCATCGAGTCCAAACTTTCTATTTTATGAAATATTTCATGATTTCAAGTTGTAATAATTATGGATATCCCTTATTATGAAATATGAACATAAACTATGTTGGGATTTTATCAAGTATTGTTGAATATACATGAACATTTTTTTTAAGATTATACTATGAGTTGATCTTTGTCTATTGAAATTATGTATGATTTCTGCTATGAAAACTATGAACTATGATGAACTTTTGATATGAATTTCATGATACCCAATTTAGGGTTTTACTACATTATTGGTGGGTTGATTTGATTGACTTTGAAATGATTTGGTTTTAATCCTCCTTACTTTACACTCTTGAATTGCGTATACCCACCATGGGTTTGATGAAATTACTTTATATGGATTCTAGAAGTTGATCAGGTGTCATTGTATGAATTTACATGATAAGCATGTTATGATACTCTTGGGTCCCCAAACATGTATTAAAGGCACAAAAAGTTCCCATGAACTATTAGAGAATTTTTGAACCCTTATACTATCTTTTACTCTCATTTAAGATGTGAAGCCATTTCTTGGTTCTTTGATATGATGGTTTGATGAGCTATTTTTGTACTCCTACTGAAAAGATTACATCATAAGGTAAGGACATCATATAAACTCTATCGAAAAGGCCATGTCATAAGGATAATAACTCATGGTTCTTACTAGAAAGAGCATATTGTAAGGTAAGGACAACTTAAAACACCTACCCAAAAGGCGATGCCGTAAGGTGTAATGATTCATGGTTCCTACCTAAAATATTATATCGGAAAGTAAGGACATCTCATAATATCCACCAAAAAAAACATGCCGTAAGGTATATTAACTCATAATTCTTACTCAAAATATTATATCATAAGGTAACAACGACTTAAAACACCTACCAAAAAGACCATGTCATAATGTATAGTAACTCATGATTCCTATATTAAAGATTATATCGTATGGTAAGGGCATCCTATAACACCCACCGAAAAGGTCATGCCGTAAGGTATAACAAATCATGGCCCTTACCTAAAAGATTGTATCGTATGGTAAGGGACATCTTATACTACCTACCAAAAAGGCTATGCCGCAAGGTGGGGGTATGGGTAACACTCTCCAAAAAAGTTATACCATAAGGTGAGTGGGTGTTTGTGTGGGCCCATCTCATGCATGTTTATGTAAGGTTTTGAGCGTATATTCTATATTGAGTTTATTTTCATTGAATATGATTAAGCATCTTATTATTATGGCCTATGATTCTTGTTGTGTTACATCCCACATACTTAGTACATTCAAACGTACTAACACATACTCTATGCCTACATGATTTCACCAAGTAGGAACTGGAGATCCTTTTTATTTTCCTCCTCCATGTAGCTAGTTTGATTCTCCAAGAAAGATTTGGTGAGTCCTCCACTCCGAGGATGATATCTACTTTATTTCATGCTATGTTGAGACCTATATCTTATGTTGGATTCTTCCTATTATGAGGGTGAGCTCGGAAAGTGTCTTGGACCTTGCTCCATTCAAAGTTAGAGGTGTTGTTGGTTATTATGATGTATTCATGCTTATTAGCTTGACTCTTCTTATTGCTTCTTTGTTTATGAAAATATTCTCTTTGTACTGCTTCCCTTTTTACTTGACTCTAGTTATTGATTATTTTGCTTTCGCAACCAAGGATGTGTGCATTTTATGATCAAGAGGCTTGTTTGGGTTGTCTTCAGACTTCTCATTTGTCGCTTCACATCTAGGCCCTAGGCTTGGGTTGCGACACTCTTGAATCGTATGATTTTGAACAAGCATAATGAACCCACCATGTGTTTGATAAATGACATGAAAAGAATTCTCAAGTTATTGATGATCTATTACATGATTTACTAGTCTAGTGACTTCATGATGATTAAGGACTTTCAAGCATGTATTGAATTAATGAAAAGTATCTATGATGTTACAAGTATCAAGTCATGCCCTACTTTTAAGAATTTTACCTCTTGTGAGCCATTTCATATTAAAGAAAGGGTTTATGTATTATTATTACTCTCATGTTCAAGTTAGGCTCACTATTAGAGGTCAACCATGTTTATGAGCTGCTCAAGTCATTTTCTTATAAGCTATTCATGTTATGATTAAAGTATGATTATTTTAAGTATTCTGTGGGATTAGGCTTAGCACTAATGGATGGGATGTCGGCATAGACTATATCTTCAAGGGTCCATACTTCTTACCTCAAACTTTGTGCCAACATAAGATTATACTTTACCCTTGCTATTCAAGTAGATCCAGCTAGTGCACTTTATGATGAAATCCTTTCAAAAATGGGCCATGTTCCCATAAATAGGGTTACTTCATATGAAATAGGTCATGCTCCTGTAAGGTGAAGTATGGTTACCTTGGCATGTAGACCACCTCTTTACCAATGAGGGGTAACCATTGGTTTTACTCATGTAGTTAAGGTCTTTTCCCACATATGTATGGTCTATTATGCAAGTTGTTTGATATACAAGTATGTCTTATTACAAGTATTGATCATGCATGCCATATTGAGGTTATATATCAATTACTTATAATTATGCATTTTGAATATATTTTCTTATGTCTTATTACATTGCACCCCGCATACTTAGTACTCTCAAATGTACTAAAACACACTCTATGCCTACATGATATTACCATGTAGGGACCGGAGATCCTTTTGATCATCCTTCTCCATGTTGCTAGAGGTACTTCGGAGAAAAGCATTAGTGAGTCCTCAAGTCCGATGACAATATCTATGTTACTCTTGCTATATTGAGACTTATTTATGTTGAACACTTGTTATTATGAGGATGAACCCGAAAAGTGTCTTGGCCCCCGCTCCATTACAAGAAAGAGGTGTTGTTGGATACTATACTATGTTATATTTATGCTATGAGCTTGACTCTTTATGCTTTTATGGATACCAAAGTCTTTATTTAGTCCCACTTCCCTTTTTATTTATATCTTGTTGATGTTGACATTGCTTCTGTGACAAAGAATGTGCAATTGATATGCTAAGAGGCTTGTTTGGGGTCCTTCGGGTTCCCCATTTGACGTGTCACGTCTAAGCCCTAGGCTTGGGTCGTGACAGTACTGAATGAAAGTGTCCATCCCATTTAGTTCAATTCGGTTGCATGTGATAAACAGTGAGTTTAATTCTCTACCTTTCAATCTTGGGGGTAATCTTTTGAATTTCTCATTTTTTCAAAGTGATTCTGATAGATTATTATTTTTAACATTTTAAAAAGCTTGAATAGTTTATTATTTATACTGATGTTTCACGATCTTTAATTTCTTATGGTTTTCTATGATATTTTCAGTGCTTTTCTTAAATCACATTGACCCCAAGGTTATTGAGGAGGTCTCTCTATCTTCATGGTCGGTAGAGGTAAAGATGCCTACATTATAAATTCAATTTTTATATTGAGGGGACAAACATATGCAATGCATGTATCCAAAATAGTAATAATATAGATATCGATTATTATGATAATTATTATTATTATTATTATTATTATTATTATTATTATTATTATTATTATTATTATTATTATTATTATCTAAGTACACAGTAGCCAAGGATCCTTTTTAGGTCCAATTATCCCACCAAACACTGCAATCTGCCTCATTGACTCCAACTACATATGTAGGGTCTTCACTAAATTATGAAAGGATGATATTTTCTTGTATCATTCATGGTATTAGAAGCCATAGAAGGAAGAGTTGATTTTCACAATTATTATTATCGTATAGATGAAACTAATTTTATTCATATCATTGTTTGTTGTAATTCAAAAAATCTTTTCACACATACTACTTTTTCTACCAACAATCCAAAAAATTAAAACTTCTTTGATTTTTTGCTGCGTCTTCACAAAGAATATCATTTCTTCTTTTCGTACACATCCTTCTTTGTTTGTTCGTTTTAATCAAGATTCAAGAAAACTGGGTACATTTTTTTAAAAAATTGTCTTTTTATATGATTTTTTAAGTATAGAGTTTCCATGCGAAGAATGGAATGTATAAATTTACAATTAAGGAAAAAAATACTTGATATGGTTTTCTTTTATTGATTTTTTTATGAGCATAAGAAGGAAGATGGATAATTACATGACAAGAGATGTTGAAGAGTGTTTTTACATGTGGAATTTGAAAAGAGCTATTGAAAAATGTCACCATTATTGATGAATAAATGGTATCATAGATGCGAGAATTCCTTTTTGGAACAAATTTGGGGGATTTTTTTGATTTTTATTTAACGTGATAAACACGTGTAATGCATGACTGCAATCTCCCTTATTGACTCTCCAAATGAGGGTAGTCCAGAATGTTTCGAATTGTAGTACTAGAAGGGGAAGAGGAAGGGGGAGAGTGCGGAGAAAAAAAAAAGAGGCAATTCACTAAATGATACTGATAATATTCGATTTCAAGATTCATCAAAATTAATTTAATGATGTTACTGATTTGATAACAAAGTTATGCAGGAAGGAAGTTCAGCGACTCCTCTTCTTTCAGGCAAATAGGTATTCAACGTAAACAACAAGTGCAGTTGAAATCTATTTTATGTTGTTTATTGGAGTAACCCTTGAATGAGGCAAACTAATTTTATCCATATTCACAATTTTATTTACTAGAATTTGATATCTTGAAAATTTTCCACCATATAAATACTTACAAAATTAATCGATAAATTAGCAAAAAAAAAAAAGACCCAATAAGTTGCCTTCCCTTAGACTATGCTTCGAGAGGATAAGGACTTACACCCAGTAAAATTACCAAAATATACCTAGATGAGAGAATTCTTGCATAACGCATCTTCCAAAATTTCTCTGGCAAATTCAAGGATGGAATTGTGATCAACACGAACAATTGTATGGAAAAATAGTCTTGGTTGAATTTTAGAGCAACTGGATCAAAAGATAATTTTTTTGGGCAAAGATGTAATTTCAAAAAAGTGTGTGACACATCTGCATCATGGATTTATCACAGATTTTCACTTAATTATAGTTCTATTATTTTCTATGAGAATGGAACATCGATTGGAAAACTTTCAACGAAAAATGTATTGTCAGGGATCAAGTATGTGAAGCGGACCAGATCCTCGACAGTTCAAAATTTTCAATTTCTTTTAAGGGTATTCGAGACTTTTCCTACCTCTCCTAAACTTAACCCATAATTAATGCAAGTTATTTTTGACTTAAAAAGGATTTTTAGACCCATTTCTAAGGCTTTTATGCAGTGTAACAAAAGACTAGGGCTAAAAGGATGAGAAAAGAAGCTAGAGATTCAAATGATTAGAGAACAAAGCTATGAAAATTGATTTTCAAACTTTGTTCTAGGTATTTGTAAGGCTATCTAAAGCGTTGGACTGAGTTCATCCGCTTTCCCTTTTGTTCACATGATTTGAGTTGGAGTGTAGGAATTGATTAACGAAATCCCCTAATCTTAATCTTAGAGTTATGTTCATTTATGACTTAATTTTCGTGCATACATTATGAACAAGTTGATGAGTTCCATGTTGATTTCATAAATTTGGAACATTAATTCATGCTAACATTATGAAACCTAAATTATAATATTCTATGCAATTCTTATTGCATTGACTGAATTAAGATCATAGTTGTGAACGTATGAGTTGAGTAACATGAGTATGAGGAGCATATCACATGTATATGTATATAATGAGCATCTTATATGTTTTTATGTGATGAGCATAATTGATCAGAGTTTAAATGAATGTTTAGGTTAGAGTGTTCGATGATTAATGAGTCCTAATATCATGCACGATTGATGGTCTAATTGGTTGATATGTTGAGCGAATTGATAGAATTTGATTGGAGTTAATATAATGATCTAGCTGAGTTGATCGATATGAGCATATTGAGTCACTAGGAGGAGTATTGGGCAACGTTATGGGCATGAGTAAATACAACTCAAACTTATAAATTCGTTTCCAGTGTAGGATAGGGGCTATGCTTCTTATGTCCCAAAAAAATGGACATTTACTTTAGATCTAGATTGTTTTGATCATTCCTTGCCTTGGTAAGTATTAGATGGCTGAGGCAACAATAATGCAAATGTAATATCATCACTAGCTTATATTTTATGGTTCTTTAATAAAGAAACTCCCAGATTATACATAACTTATTTAATTGAGTTGAATGCTAGAGTTTCATTTAGGAGCATTGTTTTACTATACAAATCTTCCATGGTTTGTTGCGTTGAGTCATGGATTGCTAAGTTGACTTGTTGATTTGTATCTGAGCCTGACTTGTTTCCTTATCCATCATACATACTAGTATATTCAATGTATTGATATCCATTGGGTTTGGCATCATTAATGATGCATTTACAAGTGATAGGGGCTTTCAGCAAGTGCATCGTTAAAGTCCAAAATCTTTTTTTTAGATTTGGTGAGCCTTGAGGAGCCTTTTTCTCTCTTTTATTGAGTATTATAAGTATTTCATTTTGAGGTAGCCCGAGACTTGTCTTGGAACCACCTATATATATAGAGGATTTATAGACATTAAGTAGAGGTAGTTGATCATCATTAATTTTTCAAATATTGTTCATTGGAAATTATTATTGAAAGATACTTATTTATTTGAATTGATAGCTTTTGTTGAGCATTCTTCTGTTGTTGAGTATGATGTGTTGATGAGGCCAGGTAGTTATCTTGAGGAATCAGCAATGGTTATTCAAGTGTCGGTCACTCCAGGGGTACCCTTCCAGGGTATGACAAACTTTATATCAGATCATAGTGTTCAAGAGTCCCAGATAGTCTATGAAGACGTAACTAGTAGATTCTTATTTATAGACGTGTTATGCACCACATTTATAAGCAAGAGACTATAGGACATTAGGAATGGTTACCTATAAAGACTCGGACTTTGTACAACCTAAATAGAGCTTCAAAATTTGTTTCTGGAAAAGTTTTGGACCAAGTTTATGCTCCATGGGAGTCCTCACGATCCGTTAAGGTCACACAGTCGTGTAGAGCCTCCATGTAGTGGCCCTTGGTCTTTGGAGGATGTTTGACCCTTAAACGTGGTGTTTTAAACTAAGGCACACCACACTTGGACTCCTAACGGTCCGTGTGACACTTCACGGACTGTGTGATAGGCCGTGTGGTGGCCTTGGCATGTAATCCCATAATTATTGGACCAAGTATGGTCACACGGCCAAGATCACAACTTTTGTGGGGTGTTACGGCCTGTATAGCCGCCTATAAGGCTTCTGGAGTAAATTTTTTCTATGTATGGAATCAATATCTCGTAACTTGATCATGGAAATTTTCTAAGGAGCTCGATATGAGTAGTGTCATGGCCCTTGTCACACTACATGACCCGTGTTGTCTCCCGTGAAGGTGACTTTGTTGAAAAATTTTAATTATTGGATCTCCAAGCTCAAGTTAAGTTCACTTCCAAGCTCTCGATTCAACCTTATTTATGCTGCTTAAGGCCATCATGGTTCTCTGCCATCAAGACAATTTAAAAGGAATTCTATTGGTTAAGTTTTTCACAAGTATCAAAATGAACTAGGTGTCCTATAACCTATCAAATTAAAGCTCTTTAAATTAGCGTTCTAACGCAAAGAGCTTCATGACCCGTAAAGCTAGCCATGAGAAGTTCTGGGTAAAATTTCAAGGAGTATTTTATTTAGGCGTTTTTGATATTTTGAACCATCCCCAAGGCTTTTTAAGACCTTTAGACCCCCTTTTATATTCCTAAACCTCTCCTACACTAATTCTAAACCCTCATTCAAGACTAACCCTTAGTCTCTAGAGTCAAACTCTCAAGATTTCTCTTGAAACTCTTTCATTCGTCAAGGTATGTAGGTTTTGATCCTTGGTTCCTTCCAATCAAGGAGACCCAAACTCTTTCCAAGAAAATTTTCATGAATTTAAACTCACCTTAAATATGGGTTTTCATTATTATGAATATTTAAATTCAGTTGGTGTTTAGGCTATACTTTATTTATGATTTTAAGTTACTTTAAACCCTATTATGATTGTTTATATTAAATTTATAAAGACATGAATGTGCATGTCCTCTTCAAATTTTGATTTATGCATGGGCAATCTATATTATGTTTTAATATGAATTTTACGTATATTTTTTCTTGAATCTCATAATGTATTGTTGAATTTAGTTTGAATCTGTATTACCCATGACATTCTTATCTCATTGACAACATATGCACTCTTGAACAATGAATTTTATGAAAGTTATTAAGTGGGTTAATCCCAATTATTTTTTATATACTATGATTTTAGATCAAATATTAGTTATGAGAAGAATGTGATCATATATATGTCTATGATTATGGCTCTTTGAGCATTTTGGGTGCTTCCATCATTTTGTATATATGAATGAGTTATTCCTATGCATGAGTATCATGAACTATGAACTTGGATTTGGCACTTGAGTGTAAGTATGAATTATTATGAATGGTGTTTGGCTTTTGAGCCCAATAGTTCAGTGAATGGATTTGAAATAACTATTGCATCTTTTGAAACTATGTATATGTACAAGTATTATTGTGGGATGACGACCTAGCACGGATGGATTAAGGGTTCCCCCCCTTTTCTTGAACTATATGCCTAACATAGGTTATGAGAACCTTATCTGAAATGGGATGTGTTCCCATAAGGAGGGTTGTTTCATTTGAAATAGATATTGTTCTCATAAGGTAAAGTATAATATGATATGATATTATTAAAAAATCCTATATGAAATGGGATGTATTTTCATAAGGAAGGTTGCTTCATACTTAATGGGTATAGTTCCCATAAGGTGAAGTATGGTTTCCTTTGGCAAGTAGACTACCTCTTTACTTGTGAGGGATTTTCATCGAAATTCTAAGTAATAACTCGCTTGGTCTTACTCATATCGGTTGAGGTCACATCCCACTATATATGAGCATTTTGCATTTCATGCATCATAGACTTTGTGGCATATTGTATACTACTCTTCTTTGTTATGCACCCTTTCATCTAACATCAAAGTGCTGGTTTTTGTAAGTCATATGCATAGCATGCCCGCATACTTAGTACGTTCAAACATACTAACACATACTTTTGCCTACATGATCTAACTATGTAGGGACTACATATTACCTCTATCCACTGTTTGACGCTAAATCGAATTTGAGATATTTGTTATGGTGAATCCTATCTTCCGAGAATAAGCCTCTACCCATGTTACTTCCGTTTGTGTTATTTACTTTAAGGGGGAGACCGATACATGCCTTGGTCCCCGACCTATCTTATGACTAGCGGCATTGTTGGACATCTTGTAGACTCTTGTACGTTTGCATGCTAAGTGTTTTATTTGGGAATTTTCGTTATGGATATTTATATCAATTGGATATTATTATGTTGGTTGCTTATGAGTATTATTATATGATTATGTGTATGATGTGAAAGATTCTAAGTCCCAAATTGCCTCATAGAGTGAGCCATACTTACCGGCCCCTTATTCTTTATGTACTATGTGAATTCATGATACTCCCTTTCCCTATGATATCCCCATAGAGTAACTCCTACTTTCCTATCCCTTAGAACTATGTGTTTACTATTCTTATAGGTTTCTGAACCAGTGATGTAAATATGGATACCTTGAGGCTTGTTTCGAGACTCTTGGGTTCACTATGTCACTCCTAGACCCTAGGTCTGGGTCGTGACATTACCCTTCTTTTGTATTTTGAGTTTGTTCAATAGAGTTTAACTATACTTTATTCGTGCTTTACATGTTTGTAGATATTCCTTCTAAGTGTACCGCCACCCAAAAAGATGCTTCAGCCTCTTAAAATGAGAATCTCTCATCAGAGATCCCTACTTTGATAGAGATGAGAGGCCGAGGTCGACCTTCTTGAGCCATTAGGATTCCACAAGTACCTGCTGCTTCGCTTGCTCCCACAATAAAGGCTGATTCCAGAGGAGCTATAACAATGCTCACTTAGCTGGTAGCCATCCAGAGTGGGAATCGAAGTTCACAGGCTCTTTATTTTGGTTCCCAAGAGCCAACTGCTGCAACTAGACATAGGAATTTCTTAAGGATGAACCTATCAGTATTAATGAGGTCAAAGGTGAGAAAGACCCACAGAACTTCATTGATAAGATATGGAAGGTTCTGACAGTGACATATGTGACTAAGACTGAGGGAGTTGAACTTGCTTCCTATCAACTTAAGGATGTGGTGAACATTTGGTACAACCAGTGGGAAGAGGGTCGAGGTGAGGATATAAGTGGAGTGAATTTAAGAGTATCTTTCTTGATAACTTCTTGCTTCAGAAGTTGAGGGAGGCTAAGATTAAAGAGTTTGAGAATCTATATTAAGAAGGGTTGACATTTAAAGAGTATAGTCTCAAGTTCATCCAACTATCCAGGTATTCTCCCGAGATGGTCCAGAACATGAGAGACAGTATGAGAAACTTCATATCTTGCTTAGGTAAACATGTGAACAAGGAATGCAAAGTAACTCTACTGATCCGAAGCATGGACATCTATAGACTCATGGTGTATGCCTAACAACGTGAAAAGGAAAAGAAGAAGGATAAATAAGAGAATTAGAGTAAGAAGGCTAAGTCAAAATGTCCTGAGCCTAGCCAATCTAAGCAGAACCTCAAAAAAGGGTCCCAAGTCACGGGCTAGTGTGACCCTGGGTTGGAAAGGAAAGCCACCTTATGAAATATGTTGAAGGATGCATATGGGAGAGTGTAGAGAGGGACGAAATGGTTGCTATAATTGTCGTTGAATGGATCACTTTCAGAAGGAGTGTCTAATTTAGTGCAATAAGGCCTAACCATCTACTACAACACCATCAACCAAGGGTAATCAGAAAGGTGTTGCACTATAGAAAGGTAGTAGAATGAATTGTTTGTATATGATAGGGAATCGACAGGCCCAAGAGGTTGCACTGGATATTGTGACTAGTATGCTTCAATGCTTAACTTTTGACTTTTATTCTTTGCTTGATTGGGTGCGACCATGTCTATTGTGACATCATATGTGGCAGATAGATTTGAGATTCTTTCTGAGTATTTGCTTGAACCTTTTTTTGCTCGAGTCTATTCTAGTTTAGGGAGTTTATAGAAATAGTATAGTATCCGTCCATCATAAGGATACCCTTGTTGAATTGATAGAGTTAGAGATGATTGATTTTGATATGATCCTTGGCATGAATTGGTTTCACCTCTACTATGCCTCCATTGAGTGTAGGATTCGAACTATTAAGTTTCAATTCCTAAATAAACTAGTCCTAGAGTGGAAAAAAATTTGGTTACATGTAAAGGTAAGTTTATTTCCTACCTTAGGGCTAGAAAGTTAATTTTTAAGGGATGTTTCTATCATATCATGGGCATTACAAATTTATGGTGATGTCTTTTGGGTTGACCAATGCACCAGTCATCTTTTTGAACCTAATGAATAGGGTCTTTAAACCCTACCTTGATTCCCTTTTTGTGATCTTCATTGATGACATTTTGATATATTCTCGTGGTGAGGAGGAACATAGGGCTCATTTGAGGGATGTGTTGGAAAGATTGAGGAAGGAGAAATTGTATGCTAAATATGAAAAGTGTAAATTTTGATTGAGGGAGGTTGCCTTCCTAGGACGTGTGATGTTGGGGAATGGTATTAATGTTGATTTAAAGAAGACCGACATGATTAGAAATTGGCCTAGACCATTGATCTCGTCGAACATTAGGAGTTTGTTAGGCTTAGTGGGCTATTTTCAGAGGTTTGTGAATGGGTTCTCTTCAATTGCTTCCCCTATGACAAAATTGACTCAAAAGAAGGCCAAGTTTTTGTGGTCCGATGAATATGAAAGGAGTTTCCAAACATTGAAAGATAAGCTCGTGTACACTTCTATATTTTCACGACTAGATGGGCTTGAGGGATTTGTGGTGTATTGTGATGCTTCCTGGGTTGGTTTGTGTTGTGTGTTGATGCAAAATGGTAAGGTCATAACCTATGCTACTAGACAACTGAAAGTTCATGAAAAGAACTACCCAACCCATAATCTTGAGTTAGCCGCTATTGTTTTTGTATTAAAGATTTGGCGTCTTTACTTGTATGGGGTGCATGTTAATGTGTTCACCGATCATAAGAGCCTCCAATATGTCTTCACTCAAAAGGATCTCAACTTGAGGCAAAGGAGATGGTTAGAATTTCTTAAGGACTATTATATGAGTGTGCACTATCATTCTGGTAAGGCAAATATTTTGGCGGATGCTTTGAGTAGGGTGCCTATGGGTAGCCTTACACATGTTGGTGGTGGTGATAAGGAAATAGCTTGGGAGGTGCATCGGTTGGCTAGAGTGAGAGTTAGCTTTGAAGAGGTCGGTAGTAGTAATGTGGTTATTGTTGATGGTTCTAAGCCTTCTTTGGTTGATGAGGTGATAGCAAAACAAGATCTTGATCTCTCGTTAGAATTGAAGGCCTTGGTGAAAGAGGGAAATGTTGAGGTTTTCTCCCAAAAGGGAGACGGTTCCCTTAGGTACCAAGGTAGGTTGTGTGTATCGTGTGTTGATGGTTTGATAGAAAAGATCCTTGATGAGGCTCATAACTCTTTTGTATTCTATCCACCCCGATTCCACCAAAATGTATATAGACATAAGGAGGTATATTATTGGGGAGGCATGAAAAGGGACATTGCCAAATTTGTTTTCGATTGTCATAGTTGTCAACAAGTCAAAGCCTAACATCAACGGCCGAGTGGCCTAACCCAAGATATTGAGATTCCTACTTGAAAGTGGGAGGTAATTAATATGGATTTTGCAGTTAGGTTTCCCAAGACTAGACAGGTTTTTTATTCCATTTGGGTTGTGATTGATAGGATGACAAAATTGGCTCACTTTCTACCGGTTAAGACCACATATGGGGCTGAAGATTATGCAACGTTGTACATTCATGACTTTGTAAGGTTGCATGGGGTTCCTTTATCCATCATATCATATCATGGGACACAATTGATTTCAGACTTTTGCACGTCCTTTCAAAAGGGTCTTGGTACAAGAGTTAAGCTTAGTACGACCCTTCAACCTCAAATAGATGGCCAAGCCAAAAGAACTATATAAAAACTCGAGGAAATGCTTAGGGCTTGTGTATTGGAGCTGAAGGGTAGTTGGGATGATCATATTTCATTGATTGAGTTTGGGTAGAACAATAGCTATCATTCTAGCATCAGTATGGCTCCTTTTGAGTTCCTCTGTGGCAGGCGTTGTAGGTCACCGATTAGTTGGTTGGTTTGAGGTTAGTGAGGTGGTATGTTTGAGATCAGACCTGGTTATGTAGGCTCTGGAGAAGGTTAGAATGATTAGAGAAAGGTTAAAGATGGCCCAAAGTCGTCAAAAGTCTTATGTCGACATGAGAAGAAGGGATCTTGAGTTTAATATTGGCGATTGGGTTACTTGAAGGTGTCACCCACGAAGGGTGTGGTCCATTTTGGTAAGAAGGGTAATTTGAGCCCAATATAAATTGGGTCCTTATTCAGTGATAATAAGGGTTGGAAAGCTAGCTTATGAGTTGGACTTGCCTAGAGAAATGGATTTGATTCATCCGGTGTTTCGTGTGTCTATGTTGAGGAAATGTTTGGGTGATTCGAATACTATTGTACCTCTTGATATTTTGGGTGTCGTTGAAGATAATTTGACGTATGAAGATGTTTTGGTTTAGATCTTGGATAAATAAGTGAAGAGATTAAGAAACAAAGAGGTTGCTTCCGTTAAGGTCCTTTGGAGGAATCAAAAAGCTGAAAGTGCTACTTGGGAGGCCGAAGCGAACATGTAAAAGTGATATACTTACCTTTTCCACTCCACTCAATCCTAAGGTATTGATCTCAGTCCTTTATATGATCTTAAGGCTTAAGTTCATCCCTCATGTCATTGCATATATTCATGTTTAACTTGACTAGGTTCATGATGATTTTACACTTATGATGAAATTTTGAAATGATTTTCAAGTGCATTGTTGTATTGCGATGTTGGCTGCTGTTGTCATGTTTGCGTCTCTTTTATATGGATCTTTGACATTCAGGGATGAATGTTTCCAAGGGAGAGATATTGTAACGACCCAAAAAGTACCCGAAAATGTGTTTCGAAAGTGCTCGGAACGGTAATTTCCATATATCTCAAAATCCAAGCGCGATATCAAAAGTCTAACTTCATATTCTTGTTCAAGGGGTCATTTTGAGTGAAAAATCAATCTAACCCCAATTTAAGAGCAAACAATTAGCAATTTTGATTTTCCAAAAAATAAATTACAAAGAGCTTTTCGCGCCCCTGGCGTAACGCACCAAGGGTGTGCACTAGTGTAATTTTTCTGGCTAGTTTTGACTTCAGTCCAAGACTTTTAATTCTTGGGGCTAAGTGTTCCCAAACGTGAAATACCTATACTTAGTCATTTTCACCCTCATATCATTCTAAACATTCCCCAATACTCATTCAAACACTTCAAATATTTTACTCCTAAACTCAAGTCTCAAGACCCTCTCCGGATCTAAGGATTTGCTCTCAAGCTTCAAGTCTGCATCTCCAATCTCCATGAAGATCATCTCCAAAGCTAAACTATGTGAGTTTCTTTCATGGGTTCCTTTCACCCATGATACCCAAGATTTTTTTACTAAAAATTGCATGATTTAAAGTTGGTTTATTCATGGGTCTTAGTCATTATAAAATTCACTGCACACTATGTTGGGGTTTAGGAAATTGTGACTATTTTAATATGTTTGGAGCTATGAATCTAAGATCTATTGTGAAAATTAATTAAGGGATTTGGTGTATGTTCCTTGAGGTTGTTACCAAATATCTATTGATGGCTTTACATTGATTTTTCTAGAATGATTTAACTCTTTAATTGCATGGTTTTACACTAGCATTACACACCCTCTAAGTGTTTGATAAAATGTCTGGTTATGGGTTCTTGAGAAATTGAAGGTGCAATGCATGTCTTAAGAGTTGAATGACTATATGATGATGGAATGATGATGGAAGGATGATGAAAATGAATGTATGTGTATGATGATAAAAGGAGTGTATATATATGGTATTATCTGTATATATTGTTGGGGATGGCCAAGCCTAGCTCGGGGGTTGTAGGCCATGGTAAGCTATTGAGGGGTTGGTACCATGATCACCTAGCTTGGAAGATGGTAGGCCCAGGTAACCTTGTTGGGGGTTGGTATGTACGTTGTCAACCTTGATGGAGCGTCTGTACTCCATCAACCTCGGTGGGGGGTTTAAACTCCATTAACATCATGAAGAGGTTAGTACCTCATGCGCCTATCAAAGGGTGGTAGTCCTTGGCTTGCATGAAAAATGGTCACTCCTTATACTCGTATTATATTTCTATATAAGCATGGGTTTACTTCAAGCATCATTCACACATGCCATTATGTTACTATGTTATTCATTGCTTATGATTATGCATTTTTCCTATGATGCCTACCTCTTGTTGCATTGCATCCTACATACTTACTACATTCAAAAGTACTAACGTATACTCTATGCCTACATGATGTTACCATGTAGGAACTAGTGCACTGATTGATCCTCCTCCTCCTCTACGTGGCTAGAACGATTGTCGCTTAAGCTTCTTACGAGTCCTCCATTTTGGGGACGTTGCTTATGATCTCTTTCTTTGTACTAAGTCTCTCTTACATTTGTTCATGTATTGACTATAAGGGTAAGCCCGGTTTCTTGTCATGGCCCCCGCTCTTATTCATGTAGTTGAGGTGTTGTTGGACATGTTATGTATCTATGCGATGAGTCTTGACTCTCTTGTTCTCTGATGTTATGATATGAAAGTGTTCCCTTAACCCAGTTGTCCCAATTTACTATTTCTTGTTGTATTCTATTATTTTCGCGACCAAGAATGTGCAATGATATGTGTGTGGCTTGCTTGGGGTTCCTTTGGGTTCCACATTCACCAGTCACGTCTACGCCCTATGCTTGGGTCGTCACAATGAAAGATAGTTAACCAAATCACAATATGGCTTTTCAAGATCAAACGTTTAGTCAAGATGTTGGAGGATTTCATCCATCTGGTTGTCAAAAGTTCTAATTGCTTAAGGTAGAACTCCCAGAAAGGTAAGGAAGCCTACTCACCCTATCAAATTTTTTCTAGAAACTATTACACTCAGTGTTTCTGTTGATGAAAATGTCTCTTATCAAGAATTTTATGATTTTCCTGAAGTAATAGCTGCAATAAACTTTGAGGACACAAAGGAAACGGAGAACACCATATGATAAATTCTACAGGTAACCTGTCCAATATTCAAGTGTGCAAAGTGATAACCTAATTGATTATTCTGACGAAAGGGCCTACTATCTTCTAGAATTTCCCTTCCTAAGGCTTATTCTTTCGAAGGTATGGGGCGCTATTGAGCCAATCTAAACGATCAATACAATAAAGAAAGTCACTACTCACGAGGCCAATCTTACAGTCTATCAGGTAAACTCAAGCTCACTTCAAGTGCAAAGCGAAGTTGCCATACCTAAAGAGAAACTGGCTCACCAATTGTTCCTCTTACTTCCTTGAAATCGATCGATAGTTTTGATAAATTTATTTCTTATAGTGGTTCAAAATTGAACATAAAACATATTGGAAATATGAAATGCTTCTTAAGTTTCAGAAAAATGTTGAAAACCAATTTTCAAAGAGGATTAAAGTTTTTCAATGTGATGGATGGGGTAAATTTTCTAAAGTTGAATTTATTGCTCATTTTGAAACTTGTGAGAATTTCTTGCCCAAATACTCCTGGATAGAATGGAGTTTTAGAATGAAAGCATAAACACATTGTTGAGTATAGATGAACCCTAAATTGTAATATTCTATGTAATCCTTATTGCATTGATTGAATTGAGATCATGATTGTGAACGTATGAGTTAAATTACTTGAGTATAATTGAGCATGAGGAGTATATCACTTGTATATATATATACTGAATTTCTTACATGTTTTTATGTAATGATCATGAGTGATTGGAGTCTAAATGACCATCTGAGTTAGAGTCTTGAATGATTGATCAGTCCCAATAGCATGCATGATTGATAGTCTTGATTGGTTGGTTTGTTGAACGTGTTGATGGAATTTGATTGGAGTAAATGTAAAGATTAGACTGAGTTGATTGATATGAGCATATTGAGTCACTAGGAGGAGTATTGAGCACTAATATGGATATGATTAAATATTAACTTGAACTTATAAACTACGGTGCTAGCATCGGATAGGGGCTATGCCTGTTATGTCCCAAAACAATGGACATTTATTTTGGATCAAGTTCGTGTTGGGTTTAAAGTAATACATGTGAATTTAAAAATGAAGAATTGAAAGGAAATGAAAAATGAAAGAAAAAGGGAAATGTGGGGGTAATCAAGTAAAGGGAGATGAAGAATCATTTCTCCCTCATCTAAAAAATAGAGGAAAAATGTTGTCCTTATATTAGGAAAGACTCACTCTAACTCTTAAAAAGTCAAGTAAAGGGGACCTCCTTGTGACATCATCATCGTTGCTCGCTCAACTTCGACTACGACTATGGCTACTGCTTCAGCTTCGGCTTTTGCTTTGGCAAATGATGTGATTGATTGATAAATTTTTTGGACAAAATTTATTTATCCTATCTCATTTTTTCCTTTGTTTGATATTTGTTTGTCAATTATTAATTAATTATTTAATTCATAAATTATTTATTAATTATGAATTATTTATAAAATAATGCGTGATTAGTTAGTTTAACTATATTTTAAAATTTGCGCGTAAATTTCCTGTGAATAGATACAATCATTCCCAAATAGTACCATGCATGTTCTGAACAGATAAGTTTGTCTGAAATGGTGGATTTGCACCTGGTGTTCCCTATAAATAGAGATTATTCTGCATTTTTTCTATTATCAAAAATTTTTCTTCTTCAGCATATATTTTCTTACTATATTAAAATTTGAGTTCGTGTGAAAGTCATTGCTGGTTCTTTAGTTTGATGATAATTAACTGCAAGAATTTGAGGTACTGCTCTTCTATAGTTTTTAATCTGTTTTATACTGGAAGGAAATAATCCATAACCTCGGGTATAGTGAGGTGATTAAATTCTTTAAGGACACATAGTGTATTCTGTGGACTCATATTAATTTAATATTTTCAATTACTACATTAATGTTTCGAGAGTTATTAGACAAAGGGACTAACAAGCTTATGGAATTTACCATTTATTTTTCTTCTTCCTTTCCGAGAGTTGAGTATTTGTCTATTTATGACAGAAAAAATAACTAACTCAAATGAAGTGAATGTTGGTATCACAACCCGGCTAGGGCCTTGACGTGACCGACGAATGGGGAAGCTGAAGGAACTCCAAACAAGCCACATAGCATATCATTGCAC
This sequence comes from Solanum clarkiae, assembly GCA_011800125.2. Classification (NCBI taxonomy): domain Eukaryota; kingdom Viridiplantae; phylum Streptophyta; class Magnoliopsida; order Solanales; family Solanaceae; genus Solanum; species Solanum clarkiae. The sequence continues at coordinate 8,838 of JAABOM020045748.1, read as the reverse complement.
ATCCTTGGTCGCAGAAGCAATTAAATTGACAATAAGAGATAAGCATAAGTAAGGGGAACTGGGACTAAGGGTAAACTTTCTTATCATAAACAACAAGAGTGAATAGAGTCAAGGCTCATAGAATAGATACATAACATGTCCAACAACACCTCTACTGCATAGATAAGAGCGGGGGCCAAGACAAACAACAGAGCTCACCCTCATAGTCAATATATACATAAAAGAATGATAGTCTTCGAACATAGCATAAGATCATAAGCAATATTCTCAGAATGGAGGACTCACCAACAAGCTTTATAGAAGTTGTACTAGCCACGTTGAGGAGGATGCTCAAGAGGGGTTCCGATTCCTATGTAGTGACATCATATAGGAATAGAGTATGCGTTAGTATGCTTGAATGTACTAAGTATGTAGAATACAATTTAACAATAGATAGACATCATAATCAAAATGCATAAGCAGGCAATAGATGAGCATGTACCAATATGACCTACATGGAAGATGCTTGTAGTCAAGTCATGCTTATATAGAACATAATACATATGTGGGGAGAGACCATTCTTAGTGCAATCCAAGCCCTACGACCTCCTTGGTCAAGAGCATGAGGTGGAAATCCTTTCATGAGCTTGATAGAGTATAAACCCCCCAACAAGGTTGATGGAGTACAAACCCCCCAACAAGGTTGACGGGTACAAACCCCCAACAAGGTAGATGGGTACAAACCCCCAACATGGTTGCATGGGCCTACCCACCTCCCGATTAGGGTGATCGAGGTACAAACCACTCAACAAGGTTACCCAGGCCCACAACCTCCCGAGAGAGGCTTAGTCATCCCCAACACTATAGAGTAATATCATATACACTCCTTTAATCATCATATACATGAATTCCTTTTCATCATTATTTCATCATGATATAGTCGCTCAACTCATAAGAGATGCATTGGACCTTCAATTTCTCAAGAAATCCTAATCAGACATTTTATCAAGCACATAGAGGGTGTGTAGTGATAGTGCAAAACCATGCAATTCAGGAGTGAAATCATGCTAGAAAATTTAGTGTAAAACCTTCAACCCATACTTGGTAATAGCCTCAAGCAATATACATCAAAACCCTTCGTGAAGACTCACATTAGATCTTAGATTCATAGCTCAAAACATGCCAAAACAATCAAAATTTCATAAACCCCAATGTAGTTTGCATTGAATTTCATAAATAAGTAAGGCTAATTTGTAAATCAACTTTAAATTATGCAATTTTAAGTAAACAGAAGCTTGGGTATCATGGGTAAAAGGAACCCATAAAACAAACCCACATACCTTAGCTTTGGAGATTAACTTGGTGAAGATTTGAGATGGAGGCTTGAAGCTTGAATGAGAACCTTGAGATCTGGATGAGTTTTGAGACTTGAGTTTGGGAGTAAATATTTGGCTAAGTGCTTGAATGAGTATTGGGGAATGTTTAGAATGATATGAGGGTGAAATATGGCTAAGTCTAGGTATTTTCACATTTGGAAACACTTAGGCCAAGACTTAAAAGTCTTGGACCGAAGTCAAAAACTGGACAAAAAAATGCATAGAAAATTGAAATTGTTAATCATTTGCTCTTAAATCGGAGTTAAAACCATTTCCCACTCAATTTGACCCCTGATCAAGAATATGAAAGTCAAATTTTTATATCATGCATGGATTTTGAGATTTATAGAAATTATGATTCCGGGCAATTTCGAGGCACATGTTCGGGTAGTTTTTGGGGTCATTTCAATATCTCCCCTTGGGAATATTCATCTTCAAATGTCAAAGAAACATATATGTGAGACACAAACATGACAATTTCAGCCCACATAAGCATGCGCAATGTACGTAAACATCATTTCAAAAATCTCAACATAATTGTAAAATCATCATGAACTTATCAATTTAAACATGAATATATGCAATGACATGGAGCTGAAGTTGAGACTTAAGATCATATAAAGGAATTAGATCAAAACCTTAGTTTTGAGTGGAGTGGAAAAGGAAAGGATACCGCTTTTGCATGTTCGCTTCTACCTCCCAAATAGCACTTTCAACTTGTTGATTCCTCCAAAGGACCTTAATAGAAGCTACATCTTTGTTCCTCAATCTCTTCATTTGTCTATCCAAAATCTAAACTAGAACCTCTTCATATGTCAAACTATCTTAAACAACACCCAGAACATCAAGAGACACAATAGTATTAGGATCTCCCACACATTTCCTAAACATGGATACCTAAAAGACTGAATGAACTAATTTCATCTCACTAGGCAACTCCAACTCAAAAGCTACCTTGCCCATTTCTCCTCAAAACCCTATAAGGACCCATATGTCTTGGGCTCAACATGCCCTTCTTAGCAAAATGAACAACACCTTTCATGGGTGACACCTTCAAATAAACCCAATCACCAACTTTGAATCAAGATCCCTTCTCCTCACATCGGCATAGGACTTTTGGTGACTTTGGGCCATATTTAACCTTTCTCTAATCATTCTAACCTTCTCAAGAGACTCCATAACTAGATCTGGTCTCAAAAACGCTAGCTCACTAACCTCATAAGGAGCCATAACGATGCCAGAATGATAGCTATTGTTGTAGGCAAACTTAGTCAATGGAAGGTGATCATACCAACTGCCCTTGAGCACCAATACACAAGCACTAAGCATATCCTCAAGTGTTTGGATAATTCTTTTGGCTTGGCCATCTGTTTGAGGGTGAAATACCGTAGTAAGTTTAACTCTTGTAGCAAGAGCCCTTTTAGAAGGACCTCCAAAAATGTGAAGTAAAATGAGCACAATGATCCTATATGATGGACAAAGGAACCCCATACAAGCTCACCAAGTCATAAATGTAAAATCTTGCATAATCTTCAACCCCATATGTGCTCTTAACCGGTAGAAAGTGAGATGATTTTGTCATCCTATCAACCACAACCCAAATGAAATCAAAAGCTTTTCTAGTCTTGGGCAATCCAACCATAAAATCTATATTAATCTCTTCCCACTTCATAGTAGGAACCTCTATGCCTTGGGTTAGTCCACTGGGCCTTTGATGTTCAGCTTTGACTTGTTGACATCTATGACAACCGAAAACGAATTTGGCAATGTCCCTCTTTATGCTCCCTATTAATACATATATCTCAAATCACTGTACATTAGTGGAACTGGGGTGGATAGTATAAGAAGAGTTATAGGCATCATCAAGGATCTTTTCTATCAAGCCATCAACACAAGGTACACATAACCTACTATGGTACCTAAGGGCACCATCTCCCCCTTAGGAGAAAACCTCCGCCTTGTCCTCTTTCACTAAGGCCTTCAATTCTAATAAGGAGGGATCAAGATCTTGTTTTTCTATAACCTCATCAACTAAGGAAGACTTAGAACCATCGACAAAAACACCACCATTACCATCCTCTACCAACCTAACCCCTAATCTAGTCAACTAATGCACCTCCCTAATCACCTCTTTATCACCACCATCAATACGAGCTAGGCTACCATTGACACCCTACTCAAGGCATCCGCCACCAATTTTCCTTACTAGGATGATAATGCATACTCATATTATAGTCCTTAAGAAGTTCTAGCCACCTTCTTCGCCTCAAGTTGAGATCTTTTTGAGTGAAGACATACTGGAGGATCTTATGATCAGTGAACACAAACATGCACTCCAAACAAATAATGTCGCCAAATTTTCAAAGCAAACATTACGACAGAAAATTCAAGATCATGTGTGGGATAGTTCTTTTCATGCACCGTGAGTTGCCTAGAAGCATAGGCTATCACCTTGCCGTTTTGCATTAGTACATAACCCAAACTAACTTTAGAAGCATCACAATACACAATAAAAACCTTCTAAGCCTTCCGATAGTGACAATATAGAAATGGACACAAGCTTATCCTTCAATGTTTGAAAGCTCTTTTCACACGCATCGCTCCATAAAAACTTAGCCTTCTTTTGAGTCAATTTTGTCATAGGGGAAGCAATAGAAGAGAACCCATTCAAAAACCTCCGATAGTAACCTGCTAAGCCTAAGAAGCTCCTAATATCCACTGGGCTCAATGGTCTAGGACAATTTCTAATCTCATCGATTTTCTTAGAATCCACCTTAATACCATTCCCCGACACCACATATCCTAGGAAGGCAATCTCCTTCAACCAAAATTTGCACTTTTCATATTTAGCATGTAATTTCTCCTCCTCTCAATCTTAGCAACACGACCCTCAAATAACCCATATGCTCCTCCTTACTATGTGAATAGATCAAATATCATCAATGAAGACCACAAAAAGGCAATCAAGGTAGGGTTTAAATACCCTTTCATTAGATCCATGAAGGTAGACGGTGCATTGGTCAACCGGAAAGACATAACCACAAATTCATAATGCCTAAACTTAGTCCGGAAGGCCGTCTTGGGAATGTTACAACCTCTCAGCTTCATGATACCCTGACCAAAGATCAATCTTAGAGAAGTGGATAGCCCCTTGCAATTGGTCAAGCAAATCATCAATTCTTGGAAGAGGATACCTATTCTTGATGGTGACTCTATTGATTTGCCAGCAGTCAATACATATTCTAATACACCCATCCTTCTTTTTTACAAACAATACTGGTGCACCCCAAGAAGATTAGCTAGGCCTAATAAAACCCTTTCCCAACAACTTCCTCAATTGTTCTTTCAACCCCTTTAACTCCATCGGGGCCATACAGTAAGGGAGAATAGAAATGGATTGAATATGGGGGAGGAGGTCTATAGGAAAGTCTATTTCTATTTCGGGAGGAACACCGGGAAGGTCATTTGGAAAGACATTAAGAAACTCATTTACAACCAGAACTGACTCTATGGGAAGGACTTTGGACTCCGCATCCCTAACCCTCACAAGATGGTAACGACACCCCTTAGAGATCAACCTACCATATTTAATGCACGAAATGAACCTACCCTTGACTACCAAATCATGTCTCTCCCACTCAAGGACGGGTTCATTTGGGAATTGGAATTTGACCCTATGGGTTTTACAATCAATAGAAGAATAGTATGCATGTAACTAATCCATCCCAAGAATAATATCAAAATCAACCATATCTAACTCAACAAGATTACAAGGAAATATTTTATCCAAGATGCAAATAGGACAACTCCTATAGACTTTTCTAGCAATAACAGATACACCAATAGGAATAGACACCTGAGATGACTCATGCAACAATTCGAGCTCAACATGGAACTTTTTGGCAATGAAGGGGATAACAAAAAGAAAGGGTGGCACCCGGATCAATCAATGTATACACATAAAAATCAAAGCTTTTCAGCATATCGGTAACAACATTGGGGACCTTATCAACCCTTGCCTCCCATGCAAACCATAAAATTCATTGGGCATTGGGGCATATCTTGTCGGCCACCTCTCAACAAAGGAACTACATTAGCACCTTGTGGACGAACCTTCTTACCCATGTTGCATTTTCGAGGATAATCCATCACCTTATGCCCAACTTCCCCACAACCATAACAAGCATTTGTATACCTCAAGCATGGGCCACTATGACCCTTACCATATTTGGACACCCACTGTTAGGAACCACATCCCTAACACCTTAGGCACTTGGAAAGTCATTGGAAACCCTCTTTTGAAATGCATGACAAGACCCTTGCCCTTTGTGGAACTAGCCACCCTTTTGGAACTTACCCTCAAAACGGGCCCTCTTGGCCTCATGACCCCTTCTCTTCCTAAATTTCTCCTCTTCCAATTGTTCAGCATAGGTCATCAAACGTGATAAGTCCATGTCAGTAACCAACATAGCGGACTGCATTCTTCACTTACTAAGTCTGTCACACCCATCACAAACTTGTTCATTCTAGACCTTGGGTCGGCAACTAAGTATGGAGCAAACTTTGAATGATTGTTCAATTTGAGGGAATATTCCCTCGCACTTATTGACCCTTGTCTAAAATTCATAAATTTCACCAATTTACTTCCCTAAGCTCAAGAGGGAAGAACTGATTAAGGAAAACTACCTTAAACTCTTCCCAAAGCACCATATAGCTGACTCCCTTCTCTTACTTCCATTGGTTATACCATATTTGTTGTACCCCGTTGAGTTGGTGCGCCACCAACTCGAGTTTTTTCTTCTGGCCTCACATACATGATAGACAATATCTTGTAGACCTTATCAATAAACTCTTGAGGGTCCTCATTTACCTTTGACCCATCGAATTTTCGGGGGATTCATTCTCATGAAGTCTCTCACCTAAGAAGCCAGTGTAGGAGCATGAGGGGCTTGGGCCCCTTTATTGGCTTGATTAGCCACAACTTGTGCAAGCAAACTCAAAGCATCCCAGAGATCTCCATTTTCCGATTGCACCTCAGGTATGCAGGCTCGTCCTCCTCTTGTGTTAGGCATGATCTAGCATAGCAAAGAACAATTGTTAGGGGGGAAAACTTACTTTAACTCTATAGCACGACTTAGAACATGAAATAGGGAAATATTTCCTAAAACATCTCATAGCCTCCTACTCATATTTGTGGTGCATAACACAACTATGAACAAGAGTCTAATCGACATAGTGTGTTGGACTCCAAGGATCTAACAACCTAGTGCTATGATACCATCTTTTTCAACACCCAAGCCTAGGTCCTAGACATAAGCAGTGAATGGAAAATCCGAAGGAATCCCAAACAAGCCACATAGCGTATCATTACACATCTTTGGTCACGGAAGCAATTACACTGACAAAAAGAGATAAGCATAAGCAAGGGGAATTAGGACTAAGGGTAAACTTCCATATCATAAACAATAAGAGTCAACATGATAAGAGCGAGGACCAAGACAAACAACTGGGTTCACCCTCATAGTCAATATATACATAAAAGAAATATAGTCTTAGAACATAGCATAAGATTATAAGCAACGTCGCTAAAATGGAGGACTCACTAACAAGCTTTATAGAAGTCGTACTAGCCACGTGGAGGAGGATGCTCAAGTGTGGCTCTGGTTCCAACATTGTAAGATCATGTAGGCGTAGAATATGGGTTAGTACGTTTGATTGTACGAAGTATGTAGGATAAAATGCAATAGATAGGTATCATAATCAAAATGGACAATTAGGAAATAGGTGAGCATATAGTAATATGACATGCATGGAAGATGCTTGTAGTCAAGTCATGCTTATCTAGAACATAATACATGTGAAGGGAGAGACCATGCTTAGCGCAATCTAAGGCCTACCACCTCCTTAGTGAAGCACATGACGTACAAACCTCTTCATGAGGTTGATGGAGTACAAACCCCTAACAAGCTTGATAGGGTACAAACCACCCAACAAGGTTGATGGGGTACAAAAACCCTAAGAAGATTGATGGGTACAAACCCCGAACATGGTTGCACGAGCCTACCACCTCTTGAGTGGGCGATCGAGATACAAACCCTCAACAAGGTTACCATACCTACAACCTCCCGAGTGAGGTTTGGTCATCCCCAACACTATGGAGATGATATTAGATACACTCATTTCATCATCATATACATACATTATTTTCCATTGTTATTTCATCAACATACAGTCGTTCAACTCATAAGATATATATTGGATCTTCAATTCTTCAACAAACCTTAATCGGACATTTTATTGAACACATAGAGGGTGTGTAGTGTTAGTGTAAAACCATGCAATTCAAGAGTGAAATCATGCTAGAAAATTCAATGTAAAACATTCAATTAATATTAACACCCTCAAGCAATATACATCAAAAACCTTCATCAAATCTCACATTAGATCTTAGATTCATTGTTCAAAATATGCCAAAATAATCACAATTTAATGAACCCCAACATATTGTGCAATGAATTTCATAATAAGTAAGACCCATTTCTAAATAAACTTTAAATAATGCAATTTTAAGTAAGAAAAAGCTTGGGCATCATGGCTGAAAGGAACCCATAAAAGAAACTCACATACCTTAGCTTTGGAGATTAACTTGGTGAAGACTAGAGATGGAGGCTTGAAGCTTGAATTAGAACCTTGAGATCCGGATGAATTTTGATACTTGAGTTTAGGAGTAAAATATTTGGTTAAATGTTTGACTGAGTATTGAGGAATGTTTAGAGTGATAAGAGGGTGAAAATGGATAAGTATCAGTTTTGGAAACACTAAGGCCCAAGACTCAAAAGTTGTGACCTAAGTCAAAAACTGGACAAAAAAAATACACAGATGCGCACCATGCCAGGGGCACGAAAACCTCTCTAGAATTCTTTTTTTTTGGAAAATCAAAATTACTAATCATTTTCTCTTAAATCGGTGTTAGACACATTTTCCCCTCGATTTGACCCCCTGATCAAGAATAGAAAGTTGGATTTTCGATATCACGCACAGATTTTGAGATATGTGAAAATTACTATTCTGGACACTTTCGAGACACAAATTCAGGCACTTTTTTGGGTCGTTTCAGTTGGAATAATGTTTGCTACAATACCATTTACTGCATCTTCAAGTCTTTCAAATGTTTCCCCTACTATTTCACCAGTAGATAAACCTAAAGAATTTTCTGGGTTGATTTCAAAAGGCAGTAGCAGAAGATGTTCTTCTACTTGACTACCCTATGTCTACATAGATACATTAACGAGAATTTTCCTATACTGGCTGAAGGAACTCCGGATGATTAATGACTCTTGGTGACTGATGCTTGGAGGTACTCAGATTTTCTATGTAGGAATTACATTTTGAGTGGCCTGCAACATGATCTGTATAGTTTGTACAATAACATGAAGACTTCTAAGGAACTGTGGTATGCTTTAGAAAAGAAATATAAAACTAA
>JAABOM020045717.1:0-16129 GCA_011800125.2 Solanum clarkiae | reverse complement strand
TCTCTCTCTCTCTCTCTCTCTCTCTCTCTCTCTCTCTCTCTCTCTCTCTCTCTCTCTCTCTCTCTCTCTCTTGGATCTAAAGATAATTGTCCAACTTTTGGGACAAGAGTCGCCAGTGTCATGCCCCGGAAGGGTATTCTTCGCGTGGCCGGCACTCGGAGACCATCGCTAGCCTCCAAGAGAACCACTTGGCCTCATCGTCACATCAAACTCAACAACAGAAGAATAACTCAATAAATAAGCATTACTCAATTAATAAGCATCAAAGGTGAGCATTTATACATATAGAAATAACTCTACTGTATCATGGTATTAATGGAAATAGTTTAGATACAGAGACTTATCCAAAACCTCCACTCAAATGTCTACGAAGCCTCTATTTATCAGTCTAGAAATGTGCCATGATAGACTATAGGCACCCTAATCAAAGAAAGAAAAGTAGTTAAAATAATGAAAGATAAAAGGGTTCCTCCGAGATACTAGGAGGACTCACCAAACTCGGGGGATGTACTGATCCGAACCTCAATGATGCGCGTGTTGAAGCCCTCTATCTGCTATATCTGCATCTTAAAATGATGCAATCCCAAAATGGATATCAGTGCATGGAATATACTTGTACGTAGAATGGCTCAAGAAAATACGACACAACTTATTCCTCTCAACTCAACAACTCATGCTCAACTCCATGTATGCATATTTGAAGTAAATCATTCTTTAAAAAGTATGTATATGACAGATAGACTCATTTTGAAATATCATGCTCAATCAAGGTTGCTTGAGAATTTCTCTTAGTCGACATAATCATTCCACCACCTTAAGTTAGGTGATGCACAACGAATCAGCATCTTTGCCACACTCCCCCTTAACTTGCCATGGAAAAGGGCGATCAACTCTTTCTTGGGTCCATAATAAATGTCCACTTATGGGATAGGAGCCATCAGACTAGCTGTAACGACTATCGTATGCTGGAAACGTAGTTCTATGGATTAAAGTAGAAGTATACTCGCTCCCCACTTGATTCTCGATACTTCTTCCAAGACTAAATCATGTTCAAGTCATCAATTAAGTGATCATTGACTCATCATCATTATAACTCAACTCATCATCATCTCATCATTATCTCATCGTCAACTCATAACTTAACTCAATAATTCAATCAATCAACGCAAATGATTAACTTAGCTTAGACTTAAACGATCATTTAGACTCATTCAATTAACTCGTCATGTAATGAAACCAAGACATCATACATCATAATGTATGTGACTCAAGGCAATATAATTCTCATGCTCATGTATACTCAAGTTACTTAACTTAATGTGCATCAAATCATTCGATTCAATATGCTCAATTTTTCCAACTCAATATGCTCAATTTATGCATAAAACTTCATGGAAACATGTAAATTAGAGTTCATACTATCAAGAATGAAAATACATGTATACATCTCTCGTTCACACTCATGAAAACATAGAAATTATCTCATGTAATATACTGTAAAATAAGACCTCATGATGAATACAAAGATATAGTATTAAAATAGAGGAAATTTCTCAAAAATCTCAACTCTCCTCAATTCTTGACTTAAAATAATGAAAAAGGGCGTGTAAAGGAAGAAATCCACACTTTGGTAAGCCTTACATACCTGGGAGTGTAGAATCTTGATGTATCTTAGAAGAAATTGGAAGAATTCTCAAGTTCTCCTTCAAACCCTAGCCCCTCTTCCCTTCTTGAATTTCTCTTCAATGCCTTATAGAGGATATTTCAACACCAAGAAGTTTATCTGATATGTTTTGGGGATGATTTAGGTATATAAAATTGACCCTAGGCATTAGGAATGGTGAGAAAGGACCAAAATAACCTTCCTTAAAAAGCTGTCGAAAGTGGCCTACGAGACACCTTATGGCTTATAGTAGGTCCTACGACTCGTAAGAACCCTCTCGTAAACTTTTGGCCCAATTTTTTGGAGTCATTGGAACTTGCTACAAGCCCATACTACGACTCGTAGCCCATGCTACGACTCGTAGAAAGTGGTCGTAAAGTCTAGGGCTGAAATCTGCAGTTTTCTGAAGTTCTCTACGAGTTGCACATATGAGTCGTAGTCCGAATTATGACTCGTAACTGGGTCTCGTAGGTGTAACTCTACATTGACAGTCTTCAATAAGATGACCATAATTTTTGACTCCGAACTAGGAATAAGGTGAAACCAGTTGCATTAGAAAGCTCACTCAAAGGGCTTTCTTTTGGTATGACGTGGGTTATCCAGTTCTTTATGTACTAAAAGTTATGATCTTTTAAAATTGACCCTAGCACAATCCAACACTCAAAATGCAATTTATAGAAGGTCTTGAACTCGTCTAAGTATATACTAGAGGTCTCTTATGATTCTAATACACTTCCTACATATAGAAATGAGGCTTGAAACATAGATACATATGAGGGTAGAGTTATGAGGTGTCACGGCCAGAACATGTTGTACGACTATCCTACACTGGCAAATGCAGTTCTGGGGTGACACTCCTCACCCAACTCGATGCTCAATAATACTCCCAAGACTCAAACATGCACAATTGTCTATCAAATCAATCTTCTTTAATACTCATATCATCTATCATCACGTCTATCAATGAAATTATTATGAAAAAGTATATTGACATTGTCATCAATATGTATTCAAAATATCATTTATACTCAATGCTCAATTCAATCAAAACTCATTAACATGTCAAGTGTTTCCTTAAAAAACTCATGCTTTATAAATAATGTCTGCATATCACCAAAACTCTCTCTCAAATCATTATTCTTACTCAATAGATATATTCATGAAACTCAGTAATGATATGCTAAAAGAAATCATCGGGATTAATATGCTCAGTATGACTATCAAATCTTAATTTTTTAGAGTACTATATAAAAGCAATCATAGACCTCAAAGTAGGGTTCATGTGAACGAATGCATGAACATACATCCAAACGAATACTCAATTTCAAGAACATTCTCCAGATATTGTTGTATGCTAGAGACTCATTAATACCATAGAAACCTAATTAGAGAATTAAATCAAGATAACACTTCAAGAAATCAAGTGTGTAGACTCAACAACTTTCAATTTTCATCTAAGACCATTAATGGGACACATAGGAGAACAATCTTATGCTTTAAGTTTATCCTTACATACTTGGGATGAAGACAGTACGAATCCCTGCAACAATTTGACTCAAGTCCTCAAGATACCAAGCTTCTCCTCTCTTGCTCTCTCAAAACTCTCACCTTTACAGGCTAAGAAATGAGTTTTGAAACCCTTACTTCGCAGAAAAATAATATTATAATCACTTGTGGGACTTGGAAGGGGTTGAGGATTTTTTTACCAAAATATCCTTCCCGAAATAAAAGAATAAAATTTCATCGTGTAACACCATATCCGCGTAGCGTCAGGGGCTTGGACATGTTTTATTTTTTCAAAATTCTCAGGACACGTTGAAAAACTGTTTTCCAGGAAAAATACACATAAAACGCATCTGTCAAATGTATTTTATGTATAAATCTTTTGTAAATCACTTTCTGATCGATTTTCCAATCCCGTAGAAAAATATTAAAAAAAATAAGTGTTGGTCCGCAGCCCAGGTGCGTCACGCCTTTGGCGCGCATCAACATTATCCCGAAATTAACTAGCAAAAATTATTTTTTGACCTGGTTGCTCTAAAATCGGGCCGAGGCCATTTTTCCGCTCAATTTTTTGCACTAGTCGCAAATCTGATCTCGAATTTCCCATCAAAGCTTTGGAAGACGCATTATGCGCACGATTACATTTTAGAGGTGTTTTTTCTAATTTTATGGGGTGTTACAATATGTAATATAGATAATAACAAATGTTAGCACGTAAAAAAACTATTTAATATTTAAAATTATTAAAATAACTAAATAATATTCATATTAATTAATATTAATATTAAATATTACATAGGCAGTTTTAAAACTGCTAATGAATTCATTTGAGGAATCACACATTATCCATCAATTTTTTAAGCCTACAGTCTAATATTTAGACATAATACTCAATTACTACATATAAAAAATTTTTAAAAGAAAGAAATATTTATATTAAATATTTAAAATTTCATATTTAATAAAACCTAACTACGGTATTTAATTAGTAGTCAAAGTACTAAAATTCAATATAAATCAAAACATAAAATAATGTACAAAAAATATTTAAAATATATTTATTATTTAGACTAACACATAAAGTATATATTAATATTATTTTTTAGAAAAGTAAACCTAAAATAAAAATTGCACGTCATCTTGCAAAAAAAACAGAAGATAGTAAATATCTCCTTTTACCACAGTAGCAGTTTTTTTTCAGATTCGAATTTTGGACTAAATGATAAATCACAGTGAATGTAATTTTAAAAATTATTTATTTCCCTATAAGTACGTTTATTTAAATTGTAAATCATCTCTCCATTAAAAAAACTCCTCTAACCTATAAACGCGTTTTTAATCTATACAAATAAAATAAAAGTACTTTTTATAACTAAATATCAGATTTTGTCTTCTTTTTTTCACTCTATTTTTTAATATTATACTTATCCAAATCAATATCCTAATCAGGTAAAGTTTTTATGATTTTAATAGATACAATTCCAAAAACGAATTTATCTTTATTTTACAGAAAATACGTATCCAAATCAATCATCTTTTTCTAAATTTTCTTTACTTCCTTTTATTTTTTGAAGAAAAACTCAAATCTAGATCGATATATATAAGAAATATACACATTCATTTACTTACAAACAAATTTAAAATCTAAAATTTTAGTTTAAATTATGCTTGAAATTTAAAATTTAAAAATAAATTTTTAATTATATATACATAAACAGAAAAAGTTTATCACCAAAAATATTTTTTCTAAAAACTATATACATACTAAATAACATATCAATATGATAAATAATAACAATATTAAATATTTTGTGTTGATTTAAATAATATAAATATATTAACTAAACAAAATTATTATTTAATTGTTAGAAAATTTCTCTTATAACTTCAAACTTACCTGTGCGTTTCAAAATCAGTTTTCAAAAGTTATTATTTAATTATAAGAAAAGTTTTGTAACACCTCGCAAAATTACGGAAACACTCCTAAAACGTAATTGTGCGCACAACGCATCTTCCAAAGATCTGATGGAAAATTCGAGACTGGATTTGTGATCAATGCAGAAAATCGAGTGAGAAAATGATCTCGACTTGATTTAAGAGCAATCGGAGCGAAAAATAAATTTTGCTAATTTTCGCCGAGACAGTGTCTGTCCATGCCCCTGGCGCGACGCGGAGGGGGCGCGGAGACACATTTAATTTTTTTAAAATTTTCAACTTCAGAAATTCGCGAAAATACACTGGTTTGTGCCCCTGACGCGTCGCGGACCAGTGTACCATTTTTAAATTTTTTTCTTTTAATTCGGGAAGGACCTTTTGGTCATTCCCCACCCTATCCTAAATCCTAAAACATACTATTAAGGTTGTATATTGTCAATTGAGGGTTTCTAAACCCAATTTTCTTAAGTTTCTATGCAAGAAAACCTTGAGAGGAGAGACAGAAAAGCTCAGAGAGCTGAAGTTTGAGTTCAAGTTCTTGAAGTAGAGTTAGTACTTCATCATCACAGGTATTTAAAGGCTATCCAAAACATGAAATTGTTCTTCCATGTGCCCCAATGAATGTAGTAGGTTGATAGTTGATAGTTAATGGGTCTTGAATTATGATTCTTGAAGATTTTCTTAAAGCTTATCTTTAATTTCAATACCAAACCTTAAATTGATGATCATCATATTTTGAATTAACTGTTTACATGTATTATAGTGTGATTATGTATTTACCCTACATGGATTCTCTCTAAAAGAATTCAAGAATGAACTTAGGGGTAATGTTTAGAGTCTTGACTGTCTGACTGTATTGATTGATGTGGTCTGGGTCTTGAGATGAGTATGTGGATGGATGGAGTTGATGGAATTAGTGTTCTTAGAGTCTAAATAAGATTGAACCTTAGCTTTGAGAGGAAGAGGCTATTCCTTGATTTGATAGATTGTCAGATGAGATGAGGTCCCTGCCTGAAGGGGGGTTGGTTGCCTAACAAAACTGATGATGATATACTTACGAGCATATCGAGTCTTGAGAGGAGTATTAGCACCAAAATGGGTAAGAGTGAGTCCCACTCATACTCATTAACTACGTGGCCAGCGTAGGAGAGGATTGGATCGTGAAAACGGATGTTTCCTTTATCCCGTATAGGACATGACAGACTTCTTTAGGATCCCCAACAGACTCGTCCTTTACCCCGATAAGGTACTAGGCGGATGTGAAAACAACATCTCTTTGTTGTATCATAACTGGCTCATTGGTGGTGATTATCGATTATAGAAACTCCCAAATGGCTTCATGTTGATAGTACTCTGAGATTGATTGATAGTTTGATGTCGTGATGGATGGTGATGTGATAGAGTCATGTTTCTTACTCTAAGTGAGGTTGAGTGGTTGATGAGTTGATGTCATAGTATATTGTATAACCTTACTGTTTACTTTAGTTCGTTTTACATATAGTAGATTCCACGTAATAATGCCTCTTTTGGCGCTGCATCATTTTATGATGTAGATTCTGTAGATAGAGGACTTTAATAGCCTAATCATTGAGGTTCAAAGATTCATGATTGCCAGACTTGGTGAGTCCTTCCTTGCTTTCGTAGGACATATCTATTCTCTATTTCCTACTTTGATGTCATTTATTTTGACTGCGGTAGCCATGGCCTTTCATGGTACCTTCACATACACTAGCTATAGAGGCTTCATAGACATAGATGGTTGATAGTTGAAGTAGAGGTTGTTTCCTTGTTTCTTACTTATATTGATATTATTCATTTACTTCTAGCCTGTATGATAGACCGAATGATAGATCTTATGATAACATGTAGCCCACTGATAGCCCTTTTATTTCTTAATACCTTCCAAAAATGAATTGATTGAATGAATGTGATGAGACTAGGTGGTTCGCTTGGGGGCTAGCAATAGTCTCTGGGTGCCAGTTATGTTAAAGGTACCCTCCCGGAGCGTGACAAACTTGGTATTAGATCACAGAGTTCAAGTGTCCTAGAGAGTCTATTAAGTCATGTCTTGTAGCAACTTGTTTATGGGTGTGTTATGCACCACCTTTCATAAGCAGGAGGCTATAGGACATTAGTAAGTGTTACCCCTCTTCTATGATATGAATTCGTACAATAGAGTTTTACTTTATGGAAATTTCATTTTAGCTCGTGCGTTGTACGTTTACAGAAAATGTCACCATAGAGAACAACTGCTTAAAGAGATGTCGCAACCCCATCTACTGAGAACACCCAACTTGAGCTCCCGGTCCAGATAGAGGCTAGGAGTCGGGGTCGCCCTGCCAGGACTGCTAAGGTCCCACAGGCACTTCTTGCTTAACCCCAGCCAGGTCCCAACACAAAGGAAGAGTTTAGGGGAGCCATCACCATGCTGACTCAGTTGGTGGCCTCCCAAGGAAACAGTCGAGGTTCTTAAGCTCCAAGCTCTAGCACACAGGAGCCCTCAACTGCTACAAGACTTAGAGACTTCTAGAGGATGAACCCGCATGTGTATACGGGGTCGATGGTAGAGGAGGAACTACAGAATTTTATTGATGAAATATCAAGGTCCTGAAAGTGATACATGTTGATGAGCTTGGTTGAGTGGAGCTTGCTTCCTACCAATTGAAGGATGTTGCTAACGTTTGGTACAACTAGTGGGAGGAGAGTAGGGGTGAAAATGCGGAGCCTATAGCATAGGAGGAGTTTGAGAATCCCTTCCTTGAGCACTTCTTTAATCAAGAGTTGAGGGAGGCAAAGGTGGATGAGTTTGTGAACCTGCAGCAAAGAGGAATGATAGTGAAAGAGTATAGTCTCAAGTTTATTAAACTGTCCAGGTATGCTTCGGAAATGGTGCAAGACATGAGGGCAAGGATAAGGAAGTTTATGTCTGGTCTGGGCAGAACGTGCAAAAAGAATGTAGGGCAGCCTTGTTGATTCCCGAAATGGACATCTCCAAAATCATAGTGTATGCCCAACAGATGGAGGAAGATAAGAAGAAAGATAGCGAGTAGTAGATCAACCAGAAGGCGAAACTAGCTGGGCATAAGCCTAGCCAGCAGAGATAGAAGAAGGGAGTTAAGTCCTACTTTTAGAAGAGATTGTCTCATCACACACCTTCTGTAGCAAGTGCGATCATTTAGCCAAACAGGTACGATCAGAAATCTCAAGGTTACCAGAACTACAAGGCTCAGGGTGCACAATCTCAAGCTAGCATGACCCAAGGTGCAAGGGGAAAGCCACCTTGTGACAAGTGTGGTAAGCTTCATCTTGGTGAGTGTAGTGTGGGGAGAGATGTTTTCTATTCATATGGACGGACATGTCACTTTAGTTATGACTGTCCAAAGAGGAGATGAGGCGAGGGGAGCATCAGACCACAGTCATCCGCAGCCCCTCCAGCAAGAAATCAACAGAGGGGTGCTACTACTGGCATAGGAGGCGGGACGAACCGACTTTATACAATGGGTAATTGACAGGATCAGGAGGCGGCACCAGATGTTGTCACGGGTATGCTTTGAGTCTTTACCTTTTATTGTTATGCATTGCTTGATCCGGGTGCCACTTTGTCTTTTGTGACCCCTTATGTGGCTAGTAAGTTTGGGATTCTTCCAGAGTATTTGGTTGAAACTTTTGTTGTTTCTACTCCTACTGGCGAGTCTATATTAGCCGAAAGAGTTTACAGGGACTGTGTGGTGTCCATTTATCATAAAGGCACCTTACCTGACTTGATAGTATTGGAGATGGTTGATTTTGATGTGATACTTGGCATGGATTGGCTCCATGCCTATTATGCTTTTGTTGACTGTTGAACCCAAATTGTTAGGTTCTAATTTCCTAATGAGTCCGTTCTAGAGTGGAGAGGGAGTTTTTTTGCACCTAAGAGCAAATTTATCTCTTATCTTAGAGCGAGAAAGTTGATCTCCAAAGGTTGTATTTACCACCTCATGCGAGTTAAGTCAGATGATGCTGATTTTCCACTCTTGAGTCAGTCTCGATTGTGAATGAGTTTCCTGGGGTATATCCTGATGATCTACTAGGACTTCCTCCTGATAGGGAGATTGACTTCGAGATTTATGTTCTTCACGAGACCAAATCCATTTCAATTCCATCTTATATAATGGCCCCCGCAGAGTTGAAACAATTAAAAGAGCAATTGAAGGACTTGTTAGAGAAAGGTATCATAAGTCCTAGTGTCTCACCTTGGGGTACCCCTATCCTATTAGTGCGTAAGAAAGATGAGTCTTTTAGAATGTGTATAGACTATCGGCAATTGAACAAGTTCACTATAAAGAATAAGTATCCTCTCCCTAGGATAGATGACCTCTTTGACTAGTTTCAGGGTGCTACTTGTTTCTCCAAGATGGACCTCAGATTGGGTTACCATCAGTTGAAGGTGAGGGAAAGTGACATTCCTAAGATAGCCTTTAGGACAGGGTATGGCCAGTTTGAGTTCTTGGTTATGTCCTTCGGGTTGACGAATGCACCGACAACTTTCATGGATTTAATGAACAATGTATTCAGACCGTATCTTGATATGTTCATGATCGTGTTTATTGACGATATTCTTGTCTATTTAAAGGATGAAAGGCAGCATGCTAATCACCTTAGAGTGGTTTTGCGAATGCTCAAAGATCATGAGTTGTATACGAAATTCTCAAAATGTAAGTTTTGGCTCAAGTCTGTTGCCTTCGTGGGCCATGTTGTTTCGGGAGATGGTATTCGGGTGGATACTCAGAAGATTGAGGCAGTTAAGAATTGGCCTAGACCAATTTCTCCGATGGAAATAAGAAGCTTCTTGGGTTTGGCAGGATACTACTACAATTTTTTAAGGGCTTCTCTTCTTTATCAGTACTATTGACTAAGCTAACTCAGAAGAAAGCCAAATTTCAGTGGTC
This sequence comes from Solanum clarkiae, assembly GCA_011800125.2. Classification (NCBI taxonomy): domain Eukaryota; kingdom Viridiplantae; phylum Streptophyta; class Magnoliopsida; order Solanales; family Solanaceae; genus Solanum; species Solanum clarkiae. The sequence continues at coordinate 6,097 of JAABOM020045717.1, read as the reverse complement.
TACGGAATGTGAGTAGAGTTTCGAAGAGTTGAAGACTAGATTGACTACAACCCCAATTCTGACTTTGCCCGACGAGACAGGGGACTTCATGATATACTGTGATGCATCCAGAGTAGAACCGGGCTGTGTGCTTATGCCGAGAGGGAAGGTTATAGCTTATGCTTCTAGGAAACTTAAGGTCCATGAGAAGAATTATCTGACTCATGATCTCTAGTTGGCTGTGGTGGTATTCACACTTAAGATTTGGTGTCACTATTAGTATGAAGTGCATGTGGATGTGTTCACTGACCACAAGAGGTTGCAGTACGTATTCAGCCAGAAGGATCTCAACCTGCGACGGAGGAGGTAGTTGAATTTGCTCATGCATTATGTCATCAGCATTCTCTACCACCCAGGTAAGGCTAACATTATTGCTGATGCTCTTAGCAGGATGTCTATAAGTAGCACTACCCAAGTGGAAAAATAGAAAAGAGAGCTAGCTAAGGAAGTGCATAGATTTGCTCGACTGGGAGTGCAACTTGAGGAGAACAACGAAGGTAGGATCAATGTTCAGAATGGTTTTGCTTCATCCTTAGTGTCAGAAGTGAAAGAAAAGAAAGACCAAGGCCTGTCTTATTCTAATTGAAAGAAGCGGTTCACAAGTAGAAGGTCATGGTTTTCTCCAAAGGGAGAGATGGGGTATTGAGGTATCAAGAAAAGTTATGTGTGCCTCATGTTAATGGTGTCCGAGATAGGCTCATGGCTAAAGCTCATAGCTCTAGATATTCCATTCACCCCGGTTCTACTAAAATGTACTACGACTTGAGAGAAGTCTACTAGTAAAATAGGATGAAGAGAGACATTGTTGAATTAGTCTCTAAGTATCCTAATTGTCAACAGGTCAAGGTTGAACATCAGAGATCATGTGGGTTAGCTCAGAACTTTGAAATTTCTAAGTGGAAGTAGGAGATGATCAACATAGATTTTATTACCGATTTACCAAGATACCAAAAGCACCATGATTCGATATGGGTGATTGTTGATAGGATGACTAAATCAGCCCACTTCTTGGCAGTCAAGACAATGAGGAGTATGCTCTCCTATACATTCGGGAGATTGTGAGGTTGCATGGAGTTCCCTTTTCCATCATCTCGGACAAAGGAACTCAATTTACCTCCCAATTTTGGAGATCTTTTTAGTAAGGATTGGGTACAAAAGTACATCTGAGCACAGGTTTTCACCCTCAGACAGATGGGAAGGTAGAGTGCACCATTTACACTTTGGAGGATATGTTGAGAGCTTGCGTCATCGACTTCAAGGGTAATTGGGACGACCATCTACCCTTGATTAAGTTTGCATACAACCATAGCTACCATGCCAACATTCAGATGGCCCCTTATAAGGCATTATACGGGAGGCGATCTAAATCACCAATTGGCTAGTTTGAGGTTGGTGAGACTGAATTGATCGGACCTGATCTTGTTCACCATTCCATGGAGAAGGTAAAGGTTATTAGAGAAAGGTCAAGGACAGCGCAGAGTCATCAAAAGTGTTACACGGATGTGAGGAGAAGAGACTTAGAGTTTGAGGTGGATGATTGGGTGTATTTGAAGGTGTTATCCATGAAGGCTATCATGACGTTTGGTAAAATTGGAAAGTTGAGTCCATATTATATCGGTCCATATTCGATTGTGAGGAGGATTAGGAAGGCCGCTTATGAGTTGGACTTGCCTTCCGAGTTAGATGGAGTTCACTTGGTGTTTCATGTGTCAATGCTAAAGAAGTGTTTGGGAGATCCTGCTTTGGCAATCCCTATTGAGAGTGCAGGAGTGAAGGATAGTCTATCCTATAAAGATATTTCAGTCCAAATCCTTGATCGACAAGTTCGTAAGCTGAGGAACAAAGAGATAGCCTTCGTCAAAGTCCTATGGAGTAATCAGTTTGTCGAGGAAGCTACGTTGGAAGCTGAGGAAGCGATGAAACTCAAATACCTGCACCTATTCATACTGAAGAATGATGATGTCGAAGGTAATGTCCTATCCTTAATACTATTAAAATTTCTTTTGTTGAGTTGATGCCATAATTAGACTCTATTCCCAAGTCTAAGATGGAGATATATAGGTAATGGATAGACGAGAGTTCAAGAGTTCCTGAGTGAGGATTGAGATGATTTTTGAGGTTACTCGTGCTTTTGTCCGACCTTTACTCATCATTCGATAACGAATGATCCCAAGGGAAAGATGATGTAATATCCCATAAAATTATCGAAATGCCCCTAAAATGTAATTGTGCGCACACCGCGTCTTTCAAAGCTCCGATGGAAAATCCAAGATTGGATTTGTAATTAGTGTGAAAAATTGAGGGAGAAAATGGTCTCGACCCGATTTAAGAGCAATCGGAGCAAAAAATAAATTTTGCTAATTTTTGCCCGGACAGTGTCTGTTCGCGCCCCTAGCACAACACAGAGAGGGTGCGAATACACAGTTAAAAAAAATTTAAATTTTCGACGGGAATTGAATTTTTCAGAAATTCGCGAAAATACATTGGTCCGTACCCCTGGTGCGTTGCTGGCTAGTGTACCATTTTTAATTTTTTTCTTAATTTAGGAAGAGCTTTTTGGTCATTTTTCACCCTATCATAAGTCCTACAACGCACTATTAAGGTCGTATATTATCGATTGAGGGTTTCTAAACCTAATTTTCTTAAGCTTCTACACAAGAAAACCTTGAGAGGAGAGACAAGAAAGCTCAAATGAGTCCAAGTTCTTGAAGTAGCATTGGTACTTCATCATCCTAGGTATGTAAAGGCTACCCAAAACATGAAATTATTCTTCCATGTGCCCCAATGCATGTAGTAGGTTGATAGTTGATAGTTGATGGGTCTTGAATTGTGATTCTTGAAGATTTTCTTGAAACTTATTTTTAATTTCCCTACCATACCTAAAATTGATGATCAACATATTTTGAATTAACTATTTAAATGTATTATGGTGTGATTATGTATTTACCCTACATGGATTCTCTCTAAAAGATTTCAAGAATGAACTTAGGGGTAATGTCTAGAGCCTTGACTGTCTGACTGTATTGACTGATGTGGTCTGGGTCTTGAGATGAGCATGTAGATGGCTGGAGTTGATGGAATTAGTTGAGTCTAAATGAGGTAGAACCTTAGCTTTGAGAGGAAGAGGCTATTCATTGAGTTGATAGATTGTCAGATGAGACGAGGTCCCTACCTGAGGGGGGTTGGTTGTATAACCAGCCTGATGATGACAGACTTGTGAGCATATCGAGTCCTGGGAGGAGTATTACCACCAAAATGGGTAAGAGTGAGTCCCACTCATACTCATTAACTATGTGGCCATTGTAGAGAGGATTGGACCATGAAAGCGAATGTTTCCTTCATCCGCAGAGGACTTGACAAACTTCTTTGGGATCCTCGACAGACTCGTCCTTTACCTCGGCAAAGTACTGGGTGGATGTGGCAATGATGTCTCTTCGTTGTATCTTCACTGGCTCATACTTGGTGATTGTTGGTTATAGAAACTCCCAGATGGGTTTCATGTTGATAGTACTCTGAGATTGATTGATAGTTTGATGTCGTCATGGATGGGGATGTGATAAAGTCATGTTCCTTACTCTAAGTAAGGTTGAGTAATTGATGAGTTGATGTCATTGTATATTGCATAGTCTTACTGTTTACTTTAGGCCGTTTTACATACAGTACATTCCACATACTAACATTCCTTTTGGCGCTGCATCATTTTATGATGCAGATTCCATAGACAGAGGACTTCAGTATTCTAATCATTAAGATTCAAAGATTCGTGATTGCCAGACTTGGTGAGTCCTCCCCTGCTTTCGGAGGACACATCTATTCTTTATTTTCTATTTTGATGTCATTTATTTTGATTGTGGTAGCCATGGCCTTTCATGGTACCTTCATAGACACTGGCTATAGAGGCTTCATAGATATAGACGGTTGATAGTTGAAGTAGAGGTTGTTTCCTTGTTTCTTACTTATATTGAGATTGTTCATTTACTTCTAGCCGATATGATAGACCGAATGATAGATCTTATGACACCCTCTGGCCCACTCATAGCCCTTTTAATTCTTAATATCTTCTTAAAATAAATTGATTGAACGAATGCGATGAGAGTAGGTGCTTCGCTTGAGGGCTAGCAATAGTCTCCGGGTACCAGTTACGCCTAGGGTAACCTCTCGGGGCATGACAAGTTTTCTTAAAGTTCTCTTAAAAAAATTATCTGTACGTTTCAGAATCAGTTTTGAAAATATATTAAATAATTTTAAAAATAAAAATGAGTAATGGGGTACTTTATTTAAATCAATTATTTTTAATTATCTTAAAAATTATATTTTCAATTGCTCAATCAAATCATATTTATTTTTCCTATAATTGCTCACCACTCTTCCAATTTATGATCAACTTCAACATCTTTCACTATTTTACAAAGAGATTACAAATTTTGAGAAATGATAGACTTCATCAGTGATATAATAATACCAAAAATGCAGTGAAACTTAAAAGTTCTGATAGTTTGTCTATAGAAATCTCGAGATCGATTTAATCCCGACTCTGTCTATGCACAAGAGTTGGTTCTCCAGGGTCAAAACTTGATTGACCAAGTATATAGGTTATCATTAGATTATTTTAAAGATATTTTTTTGCATGACTAATGTTTATGAAGTAAGTTTTTGATATTATCAATATATTAAATTTTTATGTATAAAAGTTATTTTTTAATTTTATGGACTCAAAAATTTTTGGCGCATTCCGCGGATATATATACTAATTATTTTTTTAAAAAAAGGGGCATGAGAACCAAAATCGAGAAACCTTGAAAACTAAATAATGAAGAAGACAACTTGGGGTGGGGGATGCTTTTTTTTCCTTTTTATTTTTTGAAAAAGTGTGATCAGAGAGAATTTTTTTAAAATATAATTATAGTGCCAAGTTGACATGAAGAAGAAGAATATTTTTTTTAGCAAAAAACATTTTTTTTTAAATTTTGCCCGCGCTCAAAGGAAGTGCACTACATATTTTTTATCAAATCAATATTTTATATTTAATAGATACAAATTTTAAATAATTTAAATATTCATTAGGAACTAATTTTAATTGAAGTGTGTAAATAATAAATGCAGACCTTAAACCTTTAAAATATGTAGAGAAAATGTATCTCCCGACTATTTTGCACGGCACGAGAGGAAAAGACCAACAAGTCGAGAACAAATTGAAAATTACGAAAGCTATTTTTCTTGGAAGTGTCAATAAATGGATAATGCCTCTTCATTCCCTTGCCATAATAGAGATGTTTTCCACTATAAAGTGTGGAGAGAATTCTCCATGAAATATCAGAACAAGAAGAGAATGGTTGGATCAGGAGTTCCTCTTCTCTTTTTATGCTTTTTATTCCTCTTTGCATCATTAGGTGTGTCATATTCTCTTCAAACTTTCACTTGCATTACACTGTTTACTCCTGTTTTATTGTACATTTCAGTTTTTTTAGTTGTCAAGTTGCAATTTTAAACATTAATTTGATTAATTGTTAAATTTAACAGCTAAATCATATTATATTAATTCAATATTTTCAATAAACATTTAGATATTTAAAAATATAGGAAAAACATTATGAATTGCAATTTTATTCATGTAAACATGATGAAAAATATATTTTAAAATACTAGTCAAAGTTCATATTATTTGACTCTAAAAAAAAATATGACAACTAAAAAGAAACCAAGAGAGTACCACTCAGTGGTGCAAGAATTTGACTGGTGTATTTTCTTTTGCACATTACTTTATTATGTGTTATTTGAGTCGAGGATTTTTAGAAACAGCAATTATACTTCCACTATTATAAAAAAAAAGACATTTACTGATAATAAATTTTTGTTTGTTGGTGTAAAAACATTTAGCGGTAATTGAGTTAATGTCATTGCAATCTAAGTCACTAAAGCTGTTAGACCCCGTATTTCTTGGAATTTCGAATAGTTACTTAATTCGAAAATGTGTTATGGATGTCGTGTCATTCTAACTTAAGTAAAGTTTTGGTGAATGATATTAGTATCAAATGAAGTTCTCATGAGAAATTAGTTG
>JAABOM020045696.1:0-16131 GCA_011800125.2 Solanum clarkiae | reverse complement strand
AAAAAAAAAAAAAAAAAACAAAAAAACAAAAAAAAAAAAAAAAAAAAAAAAACAAAAAACAAAAAAAAAACAAAAAAACAAAAAAAACAAAAAAAAATAAAAAACAAAAAACAAAAAACATAAAACAAAAAAGAAAACAAGGAGCGATTTGGATACATAAAATTGTCGTGATGGAGAAAAATTACTACATGTTATTAGTTACATCTATTTTGACAGTATAGAAATTTCATACACAAAATCTTTATAGTAGAGATGGGTATTTAGAGGAAAGTATATGATAAATGATATGTTATTTCAGCAGTGTATATATTTTATAATTAAATAGAGTCTAAATTCAAGTATTCTAAATATAATTCTCAGTCCAGATATTTGAAGAAAAAATAAATTTGATCAAACTTAAAATGTTTCAACTTCGATAAAAAAATTTGATCGAATCTAAAATATCTATAAATAGAAAAATCATGCAAGCTAATTTATAATTCTTTTTACTAACTTTATTATAAGCTAGCATTTTAAATATATACTAAATATATTGTACCTAAATTCTCTTCACCCTATACTGGGGTGAACAAAATCGAATAAAAAATCGCATCAAATTGTAAATCGAATTAAATTGAGAAAAAAAATTCGACTAATAATTGATTTAGTATTGTAAAGGAACACTCCATTTACTGCTAACTCTTTAAACATTCTTCATATTTTCGAAATGACTCCATCATTTTTGGATGCATTAAATTTAGCTCTTCCAATGCAAAGTAGGTTTTAGACATATACATGCAACATGTTTCAAGAAAAATGATGGGTAAATGAACTTGTGATTTACAACATGTCACCTTAATTTGTATTTATCCAATAAAATAGACTTGTCTTTGAAGATGAAAACTACATATAGTTGTTTAACTGTAAGATGACACCTTGGAGACTCATATAGGACAATGAAAATAGCATATTCAGCTTAATTTCATAAGTGGAGTTTGAAGAGGACAGTATGTAGCTGTACACAGACCACCACTTTCATTAAAGTTGAGAAACTGTTTCAGATAGACCCTTGACTCATGTGAGATGGAGTCTAAAAGATAATGACGTTGATGATTCAATTATATATTTCATCATGCAAGATAATACTATGATACGAAAAATCTCATAAGAATACTATATCATTATGAGACAAGCAACCAAGAAGGCATTGAAAGAAAACAAATAGAGTTCAAATATGAGTTGAAGACTCAACTACACAAGGACATTGTATAACATGAAACTGATTCAAGCAACTTGGCTATATATTTTACAAGTGTTATATAGAATTCATGATTTCCAACAACAAACTAAAGTGCAATTATAATTTTTTTAATCTTTGAAATAGCTTTCAACAAATGAAATCACACAAAAGCTAAAGTAAATATAGTACATCAATGTCCTATCCTTAGCCCAATGATCCATTAAACAGCTAGAGTAAGTACATGAGTTGAACAGCAATATTTATAGTTATTAGAACTAGAGGAATTATCGGCATGGGTAGAAGAAGCACCGGTATGCATTTACCTACTCATAAACAAAACAAACATGACGTATTATCAATAGAAAAGGACTAGAATGTCTAATTGAAGACAATGATTCGTCATAGAAAAGTATTTACCAGTTCCACTTGCTTTGAATGCAGCAGCAACCATTGGACCTGAACTCTACAAAATGAAAAGTGAAAACTAAGTAATACTAGATTAACTAGGTATATGAAAGTAGACAGAAATATGAACATAGAAAAACTCACCAGAATGGGAGCATTCTGAACAATTTCAGTGTAAGGACTTAGAATTTTCAAGCTTTTGTATGTCGCTTAAGGCTGTCATGGGCCCCCTACATCAATCCAAGTTCAAAAGGATTTCCGTTGGCTAAGTTCAACACAAGTACCAGTAGAAGGGTCAACTTTAAAGGAGCATAACTTTTCGTAAACTTGGAACTAGGTGGCCCACAACATGTCAAATGAAAGTCCTTTGAGTTAGCTTTCCAAAGCACTTTGTTTCACCTTATTCAGATGTCAAATAAAGGAGTTATGATCATTTTTGTGAGATCCTCCCGTGCAGTGATGTCACACGGACAGCTTGACGACCAGTGAGGTGTGTGACAGCCTGTTTGGATGGCTTGGTGTTGGAAATGTCCATTTTTGTCCTAAGGAAGGGGACACGGCCAGTGGCACAGGCGATATGGCTTGCCACTAACCGTGTGGAGGGTCGTGGGGGTGTATTCAAGGGAGGCTTGATGGGCATAAGAAGAATTTTGCCTAAGTGTGGTGCCACGAGCCCTTTAACGGGCCTTATGGGGCCTGGCGGCTCGTGCCACTGGGTATGGGGTGGCCTGGCAACATTTTCTTGTCCAAGTGTAGTGCAACAGACCACTATACAGACCGAAGCACCACACGGCCCGTGAAGTGGTCTGTCGAAGTGACGACAACGCTAACTTTCTCCCGAGTGTTCCAATTCGAATTTTGAGGCTAAGTCTTGTTCCACGGGCACTCCGCATGACCCGTGGAGTGCTGCATGGCCAGTCAAGTCTCCAGTGAGATGACACTTTGTCAAATTTTCCATCCGTTCGCTAATGGCATTTTCGTAAATTTTAATTACTCCAATGACCTTTTTAGACTTCCAATGCCATCTTAACCTCGCCAAAAGACCTAAACCCTATTCCAAAGGATCAAAACTCATTACTCTTATCTCAAATACACTTTCAATTCTCTCAAGAGCCTCTATCAATACCCCAATACAAATTTAAGGAAACTCAAGAACAAGTTTAGATTCCAAGACCCACTTCCAAGCTTCCATTCTTTCCCAACTCGATTTCAAGAAACTTCAAGTCTAAGGTATGTGGGTTGATCCTTGATTCCATCCAATCAAGGAAATCCAAAAACAAATTGAAGAAAACCTACATGGATTTTGCTTACTTTAATTTGGAGTTTTAAATATTATGATTCCTAAAATCCTATTGATGCATGGGTAGTGTATATTTGATGATTTTAATGTGATTTAAACAATTATATGAAGTTTTACTTTGGGTTTATGAAATTACAAGTATGCATGTCCCTTTTACAAGCTTGTTTATGCATAAGTGAACTTATGATAGATTTAAATATGGATTTAATGGTATATTTACTTCAATTTCACCTTATAATGTTGATTTTAGATTTAATCCTAATTACCCATATCATTCTCTCTTATTCGTAGCATATGCATTCATGTACATGGATTAGAATGGGAATTATATTATGGGTTAATCCCAATTATGTTCTATGACATGATTTTGATAAGATATTGGTTATGACAATATTGTGATCACATATATGTCTTTGATTTTGTCTCTTTGAACATTTTGGGTGCTTTCACCATTTTGTATATAAATGGGCTATTCCTACGCATGAGTATATAGACTATGAAATTATATTTTGGCCTTTAAGCCTAAGAATGCATTGAAATGGTTTCGAAAATTATTTACATCATCTGAAAGTATGTATATATATATATATATATATATGTATGTATGTATGTATGCATATATGTATTCTTGTGGGATGATGACTTAATACTGATGGATGGAGGCTTTTCTCTATTTCCTTGAACTATCTGCCTAGCATAGGTTTCCTTTCCGAAATGGGAGTTGTCCCGTAAGGAAAGATGCCTCCGAAATGGGAGTTGTCCGGTAAGGTGAAGAAATACTTTGATTTGATTTGTGATTTGTGAAAATCCTATCCAAAATGGGAGTTGTCCCGTAAGGCAGGTTACTTCATGCGAAATAGGAGTTGTCCCATAAGATGAAGTATGGTCTATTCTTAGCAAGTAGACCACCTCTTTACCAATGAGGGAATTTCATTGGGATTCCAAGTAATAGCTTGCTTGGTCTTACTCATGTCGGTTTAGGTCACATCCCCATTATATATGAGCATCATTTTCATTTCATGCATCATGAACTTCATAACATCTTGTTATATTACTTACTTGATATTAATTCTTTCTATAATATGCGCCCTCATCATCTAACCTTGATATACAGGTTTTGGTAAGTTACATGTATTGCATCCCGCATACTTAGTACATTCAAACGCACTAACGCATACTCTTGCCTACATGATTTTACCATGTAGGGATCGAGGACCCTGATCATCCACCATTCGATGCTTAGCTTGGATTCTAATTTTGCTTATAGTGGTGAGTCCTATCTTTCAAGGGTGAACCACCATCTATCTATCTATGCTACCTCTTTCATTTTTTTTGTACTTGAGGGTGAGCCTAGGGTATGTCTTGGCCCCCGACCCATCTATGTAGAAGCATTGTTGAACACCTTTTAAACCTCTTTACGATATGTGCTATGAGTTATGATTGAATCCATGCTATGCATTTTGTTATCTTTGAGTATTGATATGCGACTTGACCTTATGTTGATGAAAGATCCTAAGTCCCGAATTGCCTCATAGCGTGAGTCATACATACCCGCCCCTTAGTATTTACGTGTTATGTGTTATGTGAACTCATGTTAACACTTCCCCATGATTCTCCCAGAGCATGAGTCCTACTTTTCCATCCCTTAGAATTATGTGTTTATTGTTGATTATGCTTTCGAAATAATGATGTGAGTTTTGGTATCTTGAGGCTTGATTGGGGACTCTCGAGTTCCCATACATTGTGTCACATCTAGGTACTACGTCCGGGTCATGACAAAGATGGTATCAAAGACCTAGGTTTGTAATGATCCTCGGAGTCCAATATGCCGCGTCAAGTAGAGTCCTAATCATGGGTGTGAAGTGCACTACACCTATGAGTAGGAGGCTATGACAATATTCTAGGAATTGTTTCACTTTTTCATGTCTTATGTCATGCTGTGAATAGATAGGTTAGATTCTTGATCTTGTTGGTACCCTTACACTATTACAGAAGATGCCTCATGGTAGACCCGCTAGAGCAGCCCCAACTTATGAGGGTCAAACCCCACAAAGGCATATAGATGAGCCTATCTCTAATGGCAAATGTCGTACAGCCATGCTTAATCGGGGTATGGATATCTCTAGACTTATGGTTTATGCCAAACAAATCGAAGGGGAGAAACTCAAGGAGAGGAGAGTTCATGATGATAAGAGGGCCCGTTTTACTGTGGATTCTCCGGCTCTCGTGGTGGTAGGTTTGGTCACTTTCAACAGGGCCAAGATTTGGGTGCTCGGGTTGCTAATGCTAAGGTGCCTCCTCCTAAGGCACAAGTTGGCGGTGGACCAAGGTATTCTTCGTGTCCCAAGTGTAGGAAGCATCACATGGGTGATTGTCAGAAGAGTCCGAGCGTCAGCTATGGATGTAGTGACAATGGTAATACGAGTACCAATTGTCCTAGACCTACTCAAGAGGGGCAAGGTCTGGTGGCTCGGGGTGCTCCAGGCCAGCCAAGAGATTCTCAAGGAGGTGCTCCGAAGAACAACAGGTTTTATGCTCTTCATGCTCGTCGGGCGGTGGAGGAGACCCCAAATGTTACTACTGGTACATTGAAAGTCTTTAAATTTGATGCTTATGTTTTGCTTGGCCCGATGCGAATTTGTCTTTCGTGATTCCTCGATTAGCTATTATGTTCGGTTTGAGTCCCGAGATCTTGAGGGACCCCTTCTCAGTTATTGCTCTCGTGGGTGAATCTATTGTTGCACATAGAGTTATCATGGTTGTCTTATTTTTGGTGTTGCACAAATTCTTCCAGTGTGATCTTGTGGAACTTGAGATGTTTGACCTTAATGTGAATCTTGGGGCGAATTGGTTGCCTAGGATAATATAGGGGTTTTTCCCCAAGGGGAGATGGTGTGCTTTGGTATCAAGGTAGGCTATGTGTTCCGGATGTGGGGTAGTTTGAGTGACATGAAATGATGCTTATAGGCCCGGATTTAGTGTTGGGGACTATGGAAAGAGTGAAATTGATCAAGAAAGGTTGGAGGTGGTTCGAGGTCCTCAAAAGGTTAATCCGGAGGATAGAAGGAGGACAAGTTAAGTTCTCGATATGTAGGTCCTTGTGAGATTGCTGAGCAATTTGGGAATGTGGCTAAAAGATCGGATTTGCCTTCAGATTTGAGTTCTATTCATTCGGTTTCTTATGTGTCTAAGTTGAGGGAGTTGGTTGGTGATACTAGTGTTATGGCTCCTTAGGAAGGTGTTGAGCTTGGGGAGAACTTGACTTATGAGGAAATTTCGGTGAAAATCTTGGATAGATAAGTCAGGTGGCTTCGTAACAAGGATGCGGATTTGGTTAGGTGTTTTGGAGGAATCAACTTGTGGAGAGTGCTACGTGAGAAGTGGGATCAAGTATGATGCGATGACACTTTTATCCTTTCCAATCTACTCAAGCCTATGATATTATGCTTTCCGATTCTCAATGGTCCTAATTCTTTCACTCTTGAGTCTCATGACATGACATGCATACATGTGCATAAAAATAATTTATTTTATGATGTTTTAAAAGATTTGAATACATTTTGATTTGGGATTTGATGACTTTATGATTTTCGAATGATGAATTATGCATTCTACCTTATGTTTGGAAGTTTCATGTTCTAATTCAAGCCTTTCAAGCCCTGTTCTCGCACATTTGGGGATGAATTTTCCCAAAGGGGAGATGATGTAAGGACCCAAAATTTACAAGCTTATGTATGTCATTTAAGGACGTCATGCGCCCTCTACATCAAGCCATGTTCAAAAGGAATTTTGTTGGCTAAGTTCAACACAAGTACCAGTAGAAGGTTCAACTTTAAAAGAGAATAACTTTTAACACACTCAGAATTAGGTCCCCATGACATGTCAAATGAAAGCTCTTTGAGTTAGCTTTCTAACGCACTTGGTTTCACCTCATTCCCATGTTGGATGAGAGAGTTATGATCGTTTTCGTGAGACCTTCCCGTGCAGTGATGTCACATGGACAACTTGACGACCAGTGAGATATGTGATGGGCCATTTGGATGGCTTGGGGTTGTAAATGACCATTTTTGGCCTAAGGAAGGTGATACAACTAATAGCATGGGCCATGTGGCTTGGCACTGACCGTGTGGAGGGTCATGGGGTGTATTCAAGCGAGGCTTGATGGAATGGGAAGAATTTTCGCTAAGTGTGGTTCCACAACCCTTTGATGGGCCGTGTGGGGCCTAAAGGCTCGTTCCACTGGGCGTGGCGTGGCCTGGAAATATTTTCTTGTCCAAGTGTGGTGCAACAGACCACTAGATGGACCGTGAAGCACCAAACGGCCCGTGAAGTGGTCCATCAAAGTGACGACAATGCTAACTTTCTCCCGAGTGTTCCAATTCGAATTTTGAGGCTAAGTCTTGTTCCACGGGCATTCCATACAACCCATGGAGTGCCACACGGCCAGTCAAGTCTCCACTGAGACAACGCTTTGTCAAGTTTTTCATTCGTTCACTAATGACATTTTCATAAATTTTAATTACGTTAATGACCTTTTTAGACTTCCAATGTCATCTTAACCTCACGAAAAGACCTAAACCCTATTCCAAAGGACAAAACTCATTATTTTCATCGCAAATACACTTTCAATTCTCTCAAGAGCCTCCATCAAGACCCCAATACAACTCAAGAAAACTCAAGAACAAGTTTAGATTCTAAGACCCCACTTCCAAGCTTTCATTCTTTCTCAACTCGATTTCAAGGAACTTAAAGTCTAAGGCATTTGGGTTGATCCTTGATTCCTTCCAATCAAGGAGGCCCAAAATTATTTTTAAGAAAACCTACATGGATTTTGCTTACTCTAACTTGAATTTTCGAATATTATGATTCCTAAAATTCTATTGATGCATGGATAGTGTATGTTTGATGATTTTAATGTGATTTAAATCATTATATGAAGATTTACTTTGGGTTTATGAAATTACAAGTATCCATGTCCCTTTTTAAAAACTTGTTTATGGATGGGTGAACTTATGTTGGATTTAAATATGGATTTAATGGTGTATTTACTTCAATTTCACCTTATATTGTTGATTTTAGATTTAATCCTAATTACCCATGTCATTCTCTAATTATTCGTAGCATATGCATTCATGTACATGGATTATTATGGAATTATGTTATAGGTTAAGCCCATTTATATTCTTTGATATGATTTTGATAAGATATTAGTTATGACAATATTGTGATCACATATATGTCTTTTATTTTGGCTCTTTGAGCATTTTGGGTGCTTGAACCATTTTGTATATGAATGGGCTATTCCTATGCATGAGTATATAGACTATGAAATTATGTTTTCGACTTTAAGCCTAAAAATGCATTAAAATGGTTTCGAAAATGATTTACATCGTTTGAAAGTATGTATATATATGTGTATACGTATATGTATTCTTGGAAGATGATAACTTAACGTCGATGGGTGGAGGTTTGGTCTCTTTCCTTGAACTATGTGCCTAGAATAGGTTTCCTTTCTGAACTTGTAGTTGACCCAAAAGGGAAGATGCCTCTGAAATGGGAGTTGTCCATTAAGGAGAAGAAATACTTTGAATTGATTTATGATTTGTGAAAATCCAATCTGAAATGGGAGTTTTTCCATAAGGAAGGTTACTTCATGCAAAATGAGAGTTGTCCCATATGGTGAAGTATGGTCTACCCTTGGAAAGTGGACCACCTCTTTATCGATGAGGGAATTTCATCCGGATTTCAAGTAAAAGCTCGCTTGATCTTACTCATGTCAGTTAAGGTCACATCCCCATTATATATGAGCATTATTTTCATTTCATGCATCATGAACTTCATAACATCTTGTCATATTACTTTCCTTGATATTAATTCTTTCTATATTATGTGCCCTCGTCATCTAAGCTTAATATGCAGGTTTTGGTAAGTTACATGCATTTCACCTCACATACTTAGTACATTCAAATGTACTAACGCATACTCTTGCCTACATGATTTTACCATGTAGGGACCGAGGACCCTGATCATCCACTATTCAACGCTTAGCTTGGATTCTGATTTTGCTTATAGTGGTGAGTCCTATCTTTCAAGGATGAACCACTATCCATCTATCTATGCTATCTCTTTCATTTTTTTGTTTGTACTTGAGGGTGAGCCCAGGGTATGTCTTGGTCCCCGATCTATCTATGTAGAGGCTTTGTTGGAAACTTTGTAAACCTCTTTACTATATATGCTATGAGTTATAATTAACTCCATGCTATGTATTTTGTTATCTTTGAGTATTGATATGTGACTTGACCTTATGTTGATGGAAAGATCTAAGTCTCGAATTTCCCCATTATGTGAGTCCTACATACCCGCCCCTTAGTATTTACATGTTATGTGTTATGTGAACTTATGTTAACCCTTCCCTATGACACTCCCATAGCGTGAGTCCTACTTTTCCATCCCTTAGAACTATGTGTTGGTTGCTGATTATGTTTCTGAACCGATGATGCGAGTTTTGGTATCTTGAGGCTTGTTTGGGGACTCTTGAGTTTACATATGTCGTATTACATCTAGGCCCTAGGTTCGGATCATGACAAAGATGGTAACAGATCCCTAGGTTTGTAATGATCCTCGGAGTTCAACAAGTCGCTTCCGCTGTCGGATAGTCAGAAATCATATGAAACTCCCAAGATTCACATATCAGCAAAGATGGTCTCCAGAACCCTATACGAACGATCTCAGTGCACTATCGAAAAATTAATCAATCTCTAGCACAAACAACCTCCATGTGCTCCACTCATAAACACAAAATGATTGCAATATAGAGAATCTCCACATACTTGATCTTTACTCATATTCGATTTCATACCTATGCTATGCTATGCATGTGCATGGTATAATATCAACAAATAGGGGGTGATCTTGTTACAATCAAATATCGCATATCACATTCACCTTAACTATCACAAATATACCGATTCAATGAAAAAATTTTATGCACATAAAAAGACAATCAAGTTCACAGAATTTACAAGTCTCAATAATTCAATTATATCACAATTAATGAAATACTATAAATTGATAATCAATTTTATGTAAGTTTTCCATTTGTATGCCACTAGTACCAGCATATATATTTAATATCACATTTATGCAAATTTCTCTTACTATTCATTACAAGTAAATTCATTTAACAGATCAAAACTGTTGCTTGAAAGAATATTAAAGTTTAAATGTTAAATTATAAATTTGTCCTTCCATAATGCTTTCAAATGATCAAAATCTATTCAAATACATAATTTACATAAGAATATGAATTCAATAAAACACATATTGTTATATATCTGACTCAAAAATTAGGTAAAAAATCATCTCAAGCCTTCAAAATCGAACTTTACATTCTCCTAACTTAAAATAACATTTTTCTCGAACATGGCCAAAGATTATTTGAAATGTCAAGTGTGCATGCTAGCCACACTGTTAGTTTTTATATCCCACGTATGCTATTTTTATAGCTCACATTAATATTCATCTTGATTTAACATTTAATTACTATCTAAATTCAAACGGATAATGTCTGTGGAAGTTATTAAACTGCCCACTACTCATGTTAGTGAAAGTTACTGTCACTTTCCACTATCATCTATTATGAATGGTGGAAGTTACTATAACTTCCCACCACTCTTATCATAATTCCACACCACCATCCACTACTTATGTTAGTGGAAAGTTGTGGGAAGATAATGGGTGGTAAATTGGCATGATAGTGGGAAGTTATGGCAGTTAATATGGGTATAACCTCCCTTACCCATGATGATAAAAAGTGGGATTAAAGTAACTGGTTCTCTCTCTGCCTATAAATACTGAAGATTATTGTAGTTTTCATCTACAGTCATTCTGAAAGAAATCAGTATAAGGTCAAGAGAGAAAAAACTAATATCTAATCGAGAACAAGCAAACGGATTTCGCACAAGCAATCAAGTCAAGATCTCATGGCCAATTTTCTGGTACGTCTTGACTAAACTTATGCGTAATATGAAAATCATATAGTTCCACGATCTTGAATTAATGATAGGATTATATGTTAGATTGTTTATGTTTGACAATCTGAATTACCGTTAATCCATACATGTGGTATCAGAGCATGGTTTAAGAACTAGTGATTTTCCATTCTTATTATGTTTTCTTCAACTTTATGAGTCTTATATATGAAATTCTAGGAATCATAATTACTGTTAGTTATGGGTGTGTAGAAGTTTTAATACTTCTGTTATGTTAACTTGGAATTATATGTGAGATTTGTTAATCACCAAAGTAGTCTAATTTCTGAATGATTAATTCCAAAATAATAATTAACTCAATTCAATTATACATTATCTTGATGCTTATAACCAATAACACTTATATGGATAAATTGAATTTTTTGGTTATAAGGCATTTATACCATTAACATGAATGTGATATTTAGATATATTGTTAATGATATTTATTTATCCATAGATAATGAATATTATTAATTAATATGTCAAAATTATAAAATAATATTTATACTTAAGCATCATTATGTATAATTTTGTATCTTGATGTTCGCCCAAAGGAGGGCATCAATATACATTTAAGAGTTAATAAACCATCTCTGAATTTAATAGTATAACCAAAGCATTATTGATGAGCATAACCTATTTGCAACATTTGCCTTTCATTCGTGTTCTGACTCTATGACGACCTTTAACGGACTTAACTTCTCGGATTGGTGCGAAGAGATCAAATTCCATCTAGGAGTTTTAGATTTGGATGTTGCACTTTACACTGAGAGACCAACTGCTATCACTTAAACTAGCAGTATTGAGGAAAGATCCCATTATAAGCACTGGGATCGATCTAACAGGTAGAAAAAATTTCTATATTATTTATAATCAGATCTAATGTTCATGCGAATGAATATTGCGGGCAATATTAAGACTACTCTTCTCAAGACTGAGAATGTAAGTGAATTTTTGAAACTTGTAGAAGAATCCTCCCAAACTGCTAATAAGTCTCTTACTGGGACACTAATGGGTACTTTGACACCATGAAGTTTGATAGTTCACGTACTACGCATGAGCAAGTCATTGAAATAACAAACATAGCAGCAAGGGTTAAGTCCTTGTGGATGGAAGTGGAACAAAATTTTCTTGTACAATTCATCAAAAACTCATTACCGTCTGAGTATGGCCCTTTCCAAATGAACTAAAACACCATAAAAGACAAATGGAATGTGCATGAATTGCACGAAATGTTGGTTCAAGAGGAAATAAGGCTCAAGAATCAAGGAACCCACTCCATCAACTATGTAAGTCATCAAGGAGATGGAAAGAAAGGAAAGAAGCATGGTAAGGAAAAAAATAACTTAATGTTAATGAGTCGTCATTTCAAGTACGTAAGTAGGAACATAAGGATGATAAGTGTCGTTTCTGTGGAAACTTGAACACTTTCAGAAAGATTGCCTGAAATGTAAGGCATGGTTCGAGAAGAATGGTAAGCCCTGTGCTTTTACATTTCTCGAGTCAAACTTAACTGAAGTTCCTTATAATACTTGATGGCTTGACACTTGTTGTACTGTTCATGTTTCTAATATAATGCGAGGTTTCCTTGCAACACATATTATTAAGCAGAGTGAAAGATTTGTGTACATGAGGAATAGAGTCAAGGCTCCAATTGAAGCTATCGGGACTTATCGTTTGATTCTCAATACTGGACATCACTTAGATTTGTTAGAAACTTCTTATGTACCTTCTCTTTCAAGAAGTTTAGTTTCTTTGTCAAAGTTTGATAAAATTGGATACTCTTTTAATTTCGGTAATGGATGTTTTAGTTTATTTAAGCATAATTATCTCATTGGTATTGGTACTCTTTGTGATAGCTTATACAAACTGAATCTTGATAATCTGTTTGCCGAATCACTCATAACTTTGCATCATAATATTGGTACCAAACGAAGTTTGGTGAATGAACAATCTGCTTACTTGTGGCATAAACATTTGGGTCACATATCCTAAGAAAGATTGGAAAGATTAGTTAAGAATGAAATCCTTCCAGATTTGGATTTTAGTGACCTGAACATTTGTGTGGATTGTATTAAGGGAAAACAAACAAAATACACAAAAGAAAGGAGCCACAAGAAGCTTACAGTTTCTTGAAATTATACACACTGATATATGTAGTCCTTTTGACATTACATCTTTCAGTAAGAAAAAATACTTTATCACCTTTATTGATGATTTTTCATGTTATGAATATTTATATTTGTTGCGTGAAAAATCTCAAACAATTAATGCCTTAGAGGTACTTATTACTGATGTTGAAAGACAACTAGACAAAAAAGTGAAAATAATTAAATCAGATAGAGGTGGTGAGTTTTATGGAAGATATGATGAAACTGAACAACATCCTAGTCCATTTGCTAAATTCCTAGAAAGGCATGGCATATATGCTCAATACACAATGTCAGGCACACCACAATAAAATAGTGTGGTGGAAAGGTGTAATCGTACATTAATGGATATGGTTAAGAGTATGTTGAATATTTCATCTCTACCTCTTTCTTTGTGGATATATTCTTTAAAGACTATCATTTACTTACTGAATAGGGTTCCTAGTAAAGAAGTTCCAAAGACACCTTTTGAACTATGGACTGGTAGCAAACCTAGTTTGTGGCACCTACATGTTTGGGGTTGCCCAGCAGAAATTAGAATTTATAATCCACAAGAAAAGAAACTGGATTCAAGAACAATCAGTGGTTTTTTTATCCAGAAAAATCAAAGGAGTATAGATTTTACAGTCCTAATCATAGTACGAGAATTGTTAAAGCTGGAAATGTTAGGTTCAGTGAGAATGGTGAAGTAAGTGGGAGTGAGGAACCACGTAATGTGAAAATTAAAGAAGTTGGGGTTCAAATTTATCTACCTTATACTTCTTCTAAAGTTGTTGTTCCTGAAGTTTATTGTACAGTCTAATAGTCAACAAGAATAAAAAATTGATGCTCCTATTAATCATGGTGAAGCTATAATTGATAAACAGACAGTAGATGAATCACAAGAAGTAGCATTAAGGAGATTTCAAAGACAAAAGAGATTGGCTATTTTTGATGATTATTTGGTATATCTACATAAGTCAGAAATTGACTTGGGAATTGACAATGATCCCAGTCTCATTTTTACAAGCCGTTAAAGTGAAAATTCTGATAAATGGATTGAAGCCATGAAAGATGATTTGAAGTCTATGCAACATAATGATGTTTCAGACCTTATTGAATTACCTTAAAGTTGCAAAAGCATTGGGTGTAAATGGGTCTTCAAGACCAAACGAGACTCAACTAGCAACAGTGAACATCATAAGGCTAGACTTTTTGCCAAAGATTTCACTCAGAAAGATGGATCGATTATAGGGAGACCTTTTCACATGTCTTTAGAAAAGATTCACTCAAAATTATAATAGCTTTAGTATCTCATTATGACTTAGAGCTACATCAAATGGATGTGAAAACTGCCTTTCTGAATGAAAATTTAGAGGATGAAGTTTATATCAATCAACCTGAAGGGTTTTCTGTCAAAGGAAAGGAACATATGGTGTGTAAATTTAAGAAGTCAATATACGGACTTAAACAAGCTTCCCGACAATGGTATCTTAACTTTGATGAAACTATTGTTACCTTTGGATTTAAGGAAAACACTGTTGATTGGTGTATATATCTAAAGGTCAGTGGATTTAAGTTTATTATGTTAGTTCTGTATGTTGATGACATCTTGCTTGCTATGAATGATCTTGATTTATTTCCCAATACAAAGAAATATCTCTCTGACAACTTTGAAATGAAAGATATGGGAGAGGCATCCTATGTGATTGGGATAGAAATATTTCAGAATAGATTACAAGCATTGTTGGGATTGTCTTAGAAAGCCTATATTAATAAAGTGTTAGAGAGATTTAGAATGGAAAAATGCTCATTCGGTCCCGTTTCAATTCAGAAAAGAGATAAATTTAGTCTCAATCAATGTCAAAAGAATGAATTGGAACATAAACAAATGAATGATATTCCTTATGCATCAATCGTTGGTAGCTAATGTATGATTCAGATTCAGATTATGCTAGTTGTATTGATACAAGAAAATTCACATTTGGATATTTGTTCCTATTAGCTGGAGGAGCAATTTCATGGAAGAGTGTGAAGCAGTCTGTTATAGCTGCATCCATTATGGAAGCTGAGTTTTTGGCATGCTTTGAGGCCACAATTCAGGCTAATTGGCTGCATAATTTTATTTCAGGACTTGGGCTAGTCGACAGTATTTTCAAGCCGCTGAAATTTTACTGTGATAATACGGTAGCGGTCTTCTTCTCTAAAAATGATATGTATTGAAAGGGTGCTAAACTTATGGAATTGAAATATTTTTTAGTTAAGGAAGAAGTTCAGAAACATAAAGTGTCAATTGATTATATTAGCACCAAACTTATGATTGCTGATCCTTTGACGAAAGGATTAGCCCCCAAAACATTTACTGAACATGTTGAAAGAATGGGTCTTACGGATAGCAATGAATGACTTTTTGTAAAGATCTTATTATGTTTAAGTAATTGACACTTTTTGAGCTGAATTATGTATATTTCTGTTATTATTACTTATTTTCTCTTGTATACATTATGTTGAGAATGATGTTAACAGGTTTTAGTTTAGATAAAGATATCTAAACATTATTGTTGGACCATTATAGATTTAAAGGTTGTTCTGAGTAATATACTAACATTGTGGTACATGGAAGGAATTATGCCAAAGAAGGGATATATGACCGTCATGATTCGTATTAGTTGACTTATTCAAAACGACAAATGATGTTGAATTTTGTAATGTGCACATAGTAATTGAAATGTTTATTAAACCATTAAATTATTGATGTTAAGTGTGCCAAGTGGGAGAATATTAGTTTTTATGGCCCAGATATGTTATTTTTATGGCTCACGTTAATATTCATCTTGATTTAATATTTAATTACTAACTAAATTCAAACGGATAATATCTGGAGAAGTTATTAGTGTTGGGTAATATGAATCTGTAAAATTAGAAGAAGAAAGAAGGAAGAAGAACGTGAATAGTAGATCGTTTCTACAGAGAAGAAAGAGAAAAATATTTTAGAGAGAGAGAGAGATTTTCGTGGTAAACCCCAAAATTGGGTAACCTCCACGG
>JAABOM020045656.1:0-16139 GCA_011800125.2 Solanum clarkiae | reverse complement strand
TTGCGAGAGGTAGCTGTTGCCATCCCAGCTGACTCCCTACTCCTATTTATGATTTTGTTCTATTTTAAAGACAATGTCATTGATATTTTATTTTCTTTCTAATCTATTGTAATACATTATAAGCTTGTGCACGTGACAACTAGATTTTGGGGGGATTTTTAATTAAATTGATCTTCCATTTTGTTATAATTCTGCATTTTTAATATTATAATTTGGTTGTAGGCTGACTTGTCTTGGTGGGATAAGACGAGTGCCATCACACCGAATTTCAGGTCGTGACACTTCTTCATGTTATAGTATTAGACACTGATGATGTAAAATCCACGAAAATGCTAGAATTCTTGTAGTCAGAGACAATGAATTATTCTCAAAGCAATGTATATAACAATAAATTTATATAAACAGAAACCAAGAGAAAAGAAAGATTTCTATGATATTTAGGTGAACAATTAGATTTCAATCTTCTTTGTTTGTCAATGATCAGCATTTCAGTTGTTCCATAATTTCAGTATAACTCTGTTTGTCAATGATATTTTGGCATATTGCCTTTGAATCTGAACAAACCTAGAATTTTAATAGGTGATAGTTGAAAACTTGATAGCAGCAGATGTACCTGCCTTTAAATATTCTTGAGGGGTGAAGGCCAAGTTTGTACTATAACTCTTCGCATCCCTACTGTTCTTCATTAAGCAACCTCTTGTTTAATGACAAAGGTCCATAGCGTTGAATCATCAGGTAAGTGGCAATGGCATCTCATTGGAAGCCCACAGAAAATGGTGCCATTCCTTGCCCACCCAAAGATATGGGAGGCTGCAGTGAGGGAATTTTAAGTTTGAGGTGTCTATTTTCTGAGAATTGGATATTTGAGTTGCTACGGAATGCTAAAGGAATAGCTCAAAAGTCAAAAATGTAACTTGAACGAAATACGCATTGATCCAAAACTACACTGCTCCCACTCAAAATCCAAGGTTGAAAGTAGCACCTCTGATGGCAAGCTACATAAGGCTGCTGCTCGGGATAATTCTGACGATAATTTTGTATACTCTCCAGCAGCTGCGGATGCTCAGCCTGAAAATTCGAGGCATTTTCGGCTCTCTTTATCCAAGGGTGAACTAGTTATAGTAACTGATGTTCATTAAAATGCATTTGTCTTGAGCTGGGAGCCCATGGTTATGTCTCGTGCTTGTCGGCAGACGAGAGAGCCAAAAACGCCTTGAATTTTCATGCTAAGCATCCGCAGCTGCTGGACAGTATACGAAATTATCTTCAGAATTATCCCGAGCAGCAGCCGTACATAGCTTGCCATCAGAAGTGCTACTTTCAACCTTAGATTTTGAGTGGGAGCAGTGCAGTTTTCATATTTCGTTCAAGTTACATTTTTGAGCTATTCCTTTAACTTTCTGTAGCAACTCGAATATCCAATTCTAAGATAATAGACACCTCAAACTTAAAATTCCTTCACCACAGTCTCCCATATGTTTGGGTGGGCAAGGAATGGCACAATTTTCTGTGGGCGTCCAATGATATGCCATTTTCTGTGCAGTAGAACCTCTTATTTCTCCAAGAAGTCTGAGTCTGAGAAATTTCGACAGGGAAATAAGGAGAATAAACCACAGAAGAATTGTGATCAAATTCAGCAGCCTGGATCTCTCTCTGTTGTGACATCCTTAGATACTACTGCTGGTGAAAGTGAAAGTGCTTAAAGAATCGGTTCTCTCTACATAACAACACCTCTTATTGGGGCTCACAAGATCAAGACGACAGGGAGATATACGTCTGAGATTACCAACCCCATCACAAAAAAGAAAATTCCCCATATTCGACTTGAAAATGAGAGATGTTTCTTTGGCTCAAACTGCTGTTATCCACTAGACGTATGATTTGGTAGACAAAAGCTATCTCATACACCTTTTCTGGTGCTTCCACTGTAAAAAAAAAAAAGATATTACAGTCCTTATGAGCCCACCTTTTTTGTTGCTTCCACTTGACGTACGATTTGGTAGCCAGGTACAAAAAAGAAACCATTCTGATTTTTGATTTGAGTAGTAATAGTAATCTGCAAATTCGCTGCGGTTCTTTATCTACTTGAATCTATGGACTGTAATATCTACTTTATCAAGTTTCTCTACATAGGTGGCCTCATTAGGATTGTTATATCTTCCACCAATAACAATATCAATCTACACAGTTTGATCTTCTCTGGATTAGGCCTTCATGCACACAAGCCTTGGATTAAGTACTATCACCGTCGAGCAAAGATTTGGCCATCTTCAAGCGTCCTGAATGTCGTCCAAGTTTATTTTTCAGCAATAGAGATCTACATACCGACTCATCATAAATTCAAATTCACGTTATTGTGTTGAAGCGCTTATTTTTTTAAAGACTTTTTAAAAATATTTAAAAGAAATTGCACATAGTGAATAATAGATACCACATCAACTTGTAAAAGGATTCCCAACAGACTGTAAATCAAAAATTCCATGTACTCTGGAGTGACCGGGTAATTATTCTGTAGGAACTATTTACCATCTCCCCTTATTGTTAATTGTGGCAACAACAATTAAGTAGAAGTTATAATTTGTAATTTGCCAAGGTAATCAGTTGGAAGGTTTAGAAGTCGAGGAATGGTCATAGTTTTTTCCTCGTGCGTGTGAGGAAGTGTAGTGTCAAAGTAATAAGTTGAAAGAGAATGCAATTTAGTATCCTGCACAAGGCTAAACGTGTATAAAGTATTACAATTCACATGGTTGTATGTGAACTGATGAAGCAATGGACGAACGTGGGGTATTCTTTTAAAAATGGAAAGTTGAAGGTTGCAAAGTGTCCTTTTTCCAACATCAAATCAAATTACAAGTTGATTTTTTCTTATCTATTTGACTTGGTTGATCGATTCACTTTCACTTTGACAGTTTGTCTTATACACCCCTAGGTATACCTAAAAATCAAATTCATATTGGAATTAAGGGTATAAGTTAGAGTAATGAAGAGGAAAATATTAAGAAGATGTAAGATGGACTGTTGGGATAGGCATTGTGGTAGGAAAATGAATTTTTGATTCCTTCCATCTATAGTAAAATGCTTATATGTTTCTTTTTCCCTCAGCTCTTATACCACGATAGATTCTCTTGGTGTAAGTTAATAGTTAACTATCAAAACTATTGGTTTGGTGCATTTGATCCTTATAATATGAATGCGTGGACTAAGTAACCACTGAATGTACAAAGATGCGATGTTTTTTTGAATAAAGCAACAGAAAAAATGTATTCGCACTCAAAAAAGCCAAAGTTGGCAAACTATAAGGATTCAGAGAACATGTTTCACAAAAGAATAAATACAGGGGATTGAAATAAGAATGCCAGAGAGAGGCACTGGCGAACAGAAAGCATGAGTTAACATAGGAAGAAGGCTGAAAAATTACCAGACCTGGTAAGTGGCGAATGGGGAAGCGGTGACCAAAATTCACGGGGAGAACTCTGGGATGTGAGTTGAGGCAATAGTAGGAAGTAGAGTGGAAAAGGTATTCACTGGAAAAAGGCGTACAGATTATGAGGAGCCTCACCAGGGATGGGAGGGATGAATCGACATTGTGAAAGGTTGATGAAAGACGTACAATTTATGAGATCCACAATAAAGGTTAAGGGCCGAAGCGGCGTCGGAAGCTCGGCAAGGCCGATGTGACCTTTGAGTGGCATACTTCTGTTGTGGAAGGAAGGGTAAAGTTGTGATTTTTGAAATAAATTAGAATTACTGAATTTTGGTAGTGTCACGTAGGCGCTCTGGGCCCAATTATAATACCAACTTATGTTAATTTGATTTTAATAGAAAAGTAATTTAAAGAAGTCTAATAGAAGCAAAGCATAAATATTAAAGAAAGAAGAAAAATATTCAATGCATTCATCATTCTCAAGACTTTAATCGTAATAATAAAAGATCGAAAAATAAATAATTAATAGATAATTTTTTTTGGATTTTTGTCTACTCAATTTTTTTCTCCTATCCAATCAAAAGTTAAGAGTCGTATTCATAGAGTCAAACTAAAGTATTAACAAAATAGTACAATAATGATAGAAGAATCTCACTGCTTTAACTATGGTATGAAAAAAATGGGTAGAGATCTCATGAAACAAAAAAACATGAATATATATAGATTTAAAATCTAGTAATACCAAAAATGAAGGCTCCTCGGAAACAGTCTCTCTACCTCTGCAAGATATAGTGGTAAGGCCTGCATACATTTTACTCTCCAGACCCCACTCGTTGTTATTGTTGTTGTTGTTGTTATTGTTGTTATTGTTGTTTGTTATACCAAAAATATCCTAAAATTTTAAATTAAATATGTGGAGCTTATGAATATAAAAAGTATGAAAATTGTAGATATTAAAAGTAGTGGTTGAATAGGTGATTAAATATGAGATATGAAGATGCTCGTTCGAGCTACAACCTCGTGAATCTAATCCAAAATAATCTGGACCCAATCTATAGCATAGCTAGCTAGAATGTTGACCAACAGTACGCCTCTCTCGAGGGTGATCACATTATCCGTGAAGGTTGGCCTAATATGCAAACAGAAAATGGACCACCAAAACTTGGCCTAGAATGAGAGATGTTCTTTAACTATAGGATCTGCATGGTTTGTGACCCACGTCGGCTCAACACCCTTCTCGCAGATTTGACTGGCTATCCACTGTGGCTACTCTGCCATGGCCCCAATGACCTTCCTAGTCACCTCTCTCCTCATTTTATCAGTACGGCTATCGTACTTCGCGGTAGAATGAGGCACTCCATAAGTGGGCCCAAACTGCACTTGTCAGATCGTCTCCACCGAGATATAAACTTTCCTCGCATAGAATGTCACCACCCGTACTTCAACTGCTCAATTGGCCTTTTGTTCTTCGGCAACCCCTGGCAGAGTGTAGCATGATACGCCTCATAGAAATCACGGACTACATAAGGGGAATATTTGCCCAGCTGCTGTGTGGTCCACCATAGTCCGTGCTTATCTAACCAAACATCCAATCCGAGTACTCTATCTAAGCCTGAGGCATTCAACCGAGACTCCTTATGAAATTAGTGAATCGACTTGCTTTGCCCCTTAGGCTGCAATACTTGGTCGTATATTTCTTTCATCCCTGGGAGGCACCATCTGTGTTCGGATGGGGGTTGGGACTGGACTTCCTCCTGCTGGGTTTGGGAGGTGCTTTCGGACTCTGACTCGGAGCCGGAATGTAAGGGAGTCATCTATGGAAAGCTGCTATCTGACCTGTCCACGTTACCCTGTTGTTCCTCCTCTTTAGACTAGAGAAACTGATAACTTCAATGGGTGTCTGTGCTGCAAGTACTTGGGTTTGGGGTCTATTGGCTTTCGAGTCTATCCTTATTCTGTGGACTTCCACAAAGCTCTCTGAATGTTTGATCTCAGAGGATTCATACATCAACCTCCATTGGAGAGTTCAAATTGCATTTTTATCTTTATAGGGCATTTTATCTGCAAAAAAATGACAAAGTAATATGTCAGTTCAAGATGATTGATCCTTTAAAACACATAACAAAGAACAAGAAACAAAAATAAATCAAAAGTAAATATTCATTGATGCAACTGCTGATTTGCATATACAAGTGCAGTTATGACTCGTAAGGTGACC
This sequence comes from Solanum clarkiae, assembly GCA_011800125.2. Classification (NCBI taxonomy): domain Eukaryota; kingdom Viridiplantae; phylum Streptophyta; class Magnoliopsida; order Solanales; family Solanaceae; genus Solanum; species Solanum clarkiae. The sequence goes on along the minus strand of JAABOM020045656.1, from coordinate 10,497 downwards.
TACGAGTCGTATACTACCTCGTAGAACTAGTATTTCATCAAAAATGCTTTTTGATCTCGGATACGAGACAAAGTTACGACTTGTAACAATTTTTAGAATCATTTTTCAGAACTCAGATAAACTTTCCAGACCCTCACTACGAGTCATAGGAACTATGAGTCTTATGTGAGTATTGTATGAGAAACATGAAGGAACCATAGATGACTGAAGCTTGCTATGAGGGACCTTTACGACTCGTAGAGGAACCTATGAGTCGTAGGAGTGCCTCGTAGTAGGAAACATAAGGCTTCAATGGTGCCTAACATTTTCCAATAACAAGCATAAACCAAACATAAGAGCAATGAAGAGTTCATGGTAAATAACCAATTCCATACTAATCATCAAAAATCCAAAATGACCCTCTTCCCTAAGAGTCAAGACCAATTCCATGCTACATGAAGCACACCAAAAGCAATACACATTCTAAACTCATTCTCGACATCTATAAACATTCCGAAAGGATGCAATTCCTATACATATCAATTCAATCAAATCCCATTGGTTAAGAAATATAAAACACACTCCCACTTCATAAATTCCAATTTAAACAACAATATAAACCATGAGTGGGAAACAATCACACAATGTATCCCATGAATAACAAATTTCACATTCAAAAGCACCCACTCAAGAATTTCGACAATGATTTGATTCACAACTCACTTTTTCAAAGCACCAAACCCTAGGTTACTAGTCTAGTTCAATAATCACTACATGGAATGGTTTAATATGATTAAACAAATCACCCACCTATATAGGGAACAAACTCACCAAAAATATTTCAAAACTTAACCATGGAGCTTACTGATCGATTGAAAAAGTAACCCAAGGCAAAGGAAATTCAAAACCATGCCGAAAACCCTAGAAATAGTGATGTCACTGAAATCTTTGTCAGAAAATGAAGTAGGTCGCTGGGATTTCAGTCGGAAAAATGATGCGTATGATGGGAAGGGGTTTTTTATCGTCTCTTAGGGTCAAATTTTATTTTGACCCTCTTTTAAATGAAATCGGGTTAGAGTTTAAAAATATGCAGATTGGGGCTACGAGACCCCGAGAATGAGTCGTAGCCTGTCCTATAACTCGTATGTCCCGGTCTTGTGGAAGACACAACACTTATAGGAATTTAGGAATTATACCTGGGCACTACGAACCCCTCTTACGACTCGTAGATGACTCTCGAATCGTATGGTTGCCTTGTAGTGTATGTGCCAACTTCTGATACTCACTAATTCTCTCTACGATGCATGACTACAAGTCGTAGTGAGGACTACAGCTCGTAGGCCTGATTGTAGAGGCTACTCCAAGTGCCATTTTTCAAATCTTCGGTTCTTCAATTTTGCACCAGCAAACAAAATATCACAGCACAACAATTCCCAAAATATTACAACTATACCAATGTCTTTCAATCATAAAAATAAACTCACACTTTCTACCTAAGAATCTCAACAACCAAAAATAATTAAAACAAGCTAACAGTTATAAAAAATGCTTGGGTTGCCTCCCAAGAAGCGCCTTATTTAACGTTGTGGCTCGACTTTGTCATTGCAAGCCTCACTCTTGCACTCATCAGGGTGTTTCATGGAATGGCGAATATCGAACACAACCTCTGCATCATTAAACCTAAACTATAATTGACCTAAATCCATATCTACCAGGGCTCTCCAAGTGGACAGAAAGGGTCTCCCAAAATGATGGGCACCTCAAAATCAACTTCGCAGTCAAGGATCACAAATTCCGTCAGGAAGATGAATTTATCCACTTTAACAAGCACATCTAAAAGGATTACCTCCGGCTTTTTAATTGTTCAATCTGCCATAAGCAACCTCATTCTTGTCAGGGTAGGAGCACCAAGCACAAGCGTTTTGAATACGCAAGAGGCATAGGATTGATGCTCGCTCCTAAGTCACACAATGCTCTTGCAAACTCGACATCACCAATGGTACAGGGATGTTGAATGCACTGGGGTCCTCTCATTTTTGAGAAAGGAATTTGGTCATAATCGCACTACATTATTGGATTTCTTGCGAGAACTCTTGGCTCAGAGTGCGTTTCTTGGTGACTAAATCCTTCATATATTTTGCATACCTGGGCATTTTCTCCAAATCTTCTAGAAGGGGAGTGTTGATGGAGAGTTGCTTCAAAATCGAGAGGAATTGTTTGAATTTACCGTCCTCTTCCTTTCTCTTAAGCCTTCGAATCTTCTTCCTCAACCACAACTTCACCACCAAGACCCTTCTCATCAACTTCAGCCACAATTACCACGATGGGGGATCTATGGTGCTCTTGCCACTTCTAGTCATCATCACCATGCAAGGCCCTTCATTCTATGGGTTTTAAACCTATTGCTTGGTAGGGTTCCCTTTTGACGTTGATTCAATTATTAAGAAAGTTGTTCAAATTGTTGCTCTAATCGTTTTATAGCCATCGAGTAAGACTCTATTTTTCGGTTAGTACCTGAATTATCCGCCTTCATTCCCTTTAAAGTCTCATCTTGGTGGTCAGCTCGCTTTCAAATGTTTTCGAACATATCTTCAATCCTAGAGTTGCTTTACCCAGCATCATGGTTGTGCGGTGGCACATAGGGACCATTCCTGTAGCCCTCTCTTCTTCCCCACTCTGCATCTGGTGTTCTCTCCCTCTTATAGTATCTGCCCTGGTTGTCTTTATACATCCCATCACAGTTGAAGTTCCGACCTTGATTCCTGGAACCTTGCCTTTAATAGTCCAAATTGGACCCTTGGGGATTGTTCCGGAAGCCCGCCGCTTGGTTGCTTACAAAATATGCATCCTCATCAAAGAATGGATCATCACAGGTAGGAGCCTTCGAAGGTTGTGAGTGACTTCCTTGACACTTGCATGATTTTGCCTTAAAACGAAGTCCATACTTGTGCAAAGCTGAGCAAGTTGCTCCATGATCTCTTCATTTACCTTTGCTTGCTCATTATTCATGTTAACCGCACAAGAAGGTTTCATCACACGTCGCTCTCATTGACCCCATGCATGATTTATTTTGACCACTTGCTCTATCCTTGTGGCTATGAACGCAAAAGGTTGGTCTACGAACATGCCTCCCATAATCGTGTCGGCGCAAGTTTGTCTATTCTCGTTAAGTGCCCGATTGAAAATTTCAACCAAGGCATCATCAACAATCTTGCAACTAGGGACCATCCTCAACCATTTAGTAAACCTCTCCCATGTTGTGCTAATAGAATCACTCGACAATTTCTCAAAGTTGTTGATTTGGTCCTTCAGCTTCAACTTCTTAGATCTTACGAAATATCTATCAAGGAATACTCTCTAAAGTTCATCCGAAATTGTGATAGTACCCGGAGGAAGCTCAGACAACCATACATCTGCATTACCGATCAATGATAGCTAAAACACTCTCAAACCCACAACATCAAGAGAAAGGTTTTGTGTCCCCATGACACTCTTGCGAACAAGCACCACATTTTGAAGATGACGGTAGGGATCCTTTGAAGGTAGCCTTGTGAATAGTCCACGATTTTGGAGCATTTGGAGCAATCCACTTGACACGGTGAACTTTGTATCTACCGGTAAAAGAGGTAGCACTATAGCACCAGTATTGTCCATAGACATAAGGTTCAATCTATACTGATTCCATCCATAAGCTTTTTCATTGAAATCCCTAAGATGTGGCCTATTACCCCTTTGTGGTAGATTCTCCTCTCTTCCTATATCCTTATTTGTATGCATATCCTCTTCAACCTCAATATCCTCATTCTCTTGGGCCATTCTACTTGGTAGTCAATGGATCTCCAAATTGAGTGGAGCTAAGGCATTGCTTTGGCTCCTTGTGCTGGGCATACAACCTAGTATACCCTTTAAATAAAATCAAATGACAAAAACAAAAACAAAAACAAATGTAAAGTACACGAGAGTCTAGAAATCAATACTAACTAACTAACGGTGAAATCAAATCAAAGCCTAATCGTATTTCCTTACAATGACACCATAATTTCTGATGATGTTCATGCTCCAAAATGAAAACAGGCATTGTCATCAATTAAACTAACCGAAGTTAGGATCAAATCCACAGGGAATATAGGGTTTGATTACAAGACTTCAGCACTAATCATTTCTGGTATTTATGACTACAATATCTAAATGGGGGAGGGGGGTTTGTGATTCAAAAAATAAATAAAACTACCACTAACCATAACGTGAGGAAACTCTCAATTTTGGGGACAACTTGGGAATTGGGTTCCCCATGGTCTGTCAACTTGGTTACCCTAGATAGTATAACTACATTTAGTGATTTGCATGCAGGATGGTAACTTAGGTTCTTCCAGCCATCTTGTGAAGGTGAAGTTCAAATTTCACCATGGCGCTTGGTTGGCAATGATGGCATGCCAACTAAACGTTACCTATTATCCCAGTCAACCTTCCCTTGGTCAGGCTCGGTTGATTAGACTAGAACTCATTAATCAAATTCTGTCATCTACTCCCTTTTCCTATTCATCACTACCTTGGTCGGGATTGAGATAGTAGGTGGGGTTTGGTGTTGGCCACCACAAAACAACAGTAAAAATAAAGGGAAATACATAAGATATGCAAAACACCAATCATGGAAATGCAAGAAACCTAGGTCATCTCAAGTCATCAACCCATGGTTCCCACAACCCCAAGTTGTGGGTTCTTAGCTACTCATGGCTAAGGAAAAACAAGAAAAAATGTACATACAAGACATAAATGAGAGCTTTACCAATACCAATGAAGAAAAACAGGCACCATAAGTTGCAAACACACAAGCTCGATTGATCAACAATGACTATAAGGCAAGATTTGCAATCCCAAAATGTGTTTTCCAAGAGAGAATAATAATCTACTCTAAGAAAGAAAAACTAAGAAAAGATTCAAAATTTAATTGTTTATTGTCTACGGGACGAACTCCTTCTCAAAACCCAACTTCAACTATATATAGTATTTTCAAAATAACCTTAGAATTTACACATAAAAGACAGTTGGTAGCTGATAATCGCAGTTACAACTCATAGGATAACCTACGAGACCAAGTTCTTAGTATCTTGGACTAAACTGGTACGACCCATAGGTACGAGTCATTGCTTGAAGTATGACTTGTATGTTACTCTCGTAGTCTTGATCTTCAGTTTTTGGTCCAACATTTTGGCTCTCTGATTATTGCTGTGAGTCCACCTATACAAGTAGTAGTATGTATTACGACTCATACGGTGTCTTCATAGGAGTGACCTTCGCTTGGCAGATATCTGAAGTTTTGGTTCTGATTCTTGCTACGACACACCGTACGACTCGTAGCTTGAGCTAAAACTAGTAGGTAGGCTTGTACGTGCTATGCCTCAGGAAAATCTACAACCTTTTTTCAAAATCGTGCCAACCTAACTTTTCTGCAGAATTAACACAAAAGCACATCAAAACTATAAAAAGTCGATTAAAGAACTCACAAAATCCCTTGTTTCAGGAACCAAATGTGTTATATTTTAACTGCACATCAATACCCTCAACATAGAATTGTTAGTTGTCCTTAAGTGATGACTCAATCTACGCAGACAAAGAGAAATACCTAGCAACTGTACTAATGGCATATACAACAACTCCGGCGATTGAGGTACCTAACTATGATTTTCAAAACAAGCTTGCAAAGTTATTAAGCAAACAAGAACATAATGAGATACCTGGCAATCCAACTATAACAAGCTAAGGGGCATCAGCCATCCACAATCACTAGTATAGTCATATGCTATTCAAGTAGTGCAAATTCCCTTACTAGAAACAAAGCTCTCTTGCTCACTCAAAAGCATTTAGAAGTCTGGGAATGAGGAGGCATTCTCACTTTCTCAATTGAAATTCAAGCATATTGTCTAACACCATAGCCTTGCCTTTATACTTATTTTCTAGATTGGTGATAAAGTGGAGTTGGATCACTTTAGGACCTATAGGCTGGTAACATAGGCTCAGAGTGCTTTGGTGTGGTATTTTGGGCAAATAGTGACTATAAGTTATCCTTGAACTATGTTTACCAACACTTTTTTCTTTCATAATCCAACCCTTTCTAATCACTTCATCCTTATTCTCCCATTTTGAACTTTTCTCGCATGCTTTCTTTCCCTTTTTCAGTTCTACCTCGATTTCAAACTCATTTTTGATACTTTTTCTCAATTCAAGGAACTTTTCTTTTCTCTTTCTTCACTCAGTTCATGCTTTTTCATTTCTTTATTGATTTCCCAACTAACCACCTCATTATATTACTTTACAAATATAAGGGCCACCCTAAACTTAGGCTTTTAGCCTCAGGCGAAGTACATAATATTTATGCCTCAAAAAAGGGCCACTAACTGCAACCACCTCAACTTAGGCCTTTAGCCTCAATCATGGTTCACATGTTCTAGGATAGACCAGGGCCAATATCAAGGTATTTCATCAAACAAGGTTAATCTAGCAAGGTGATGATATTCATGCTCCAATAAGAAAGCGATCGTTATCAACAATTAACGTAGCCGAGATTAAGATCGAATCCATAAGGAATATAGGGCTGGTTACAAGATTTCACCACTAATTATTTCTAGTATTTATGACTACAATCTCTTAATGGGTTTTTTTTTTGTATTTCTAAAACTAAATAAAACTACAACTAACTACTATGTGAGGTGACACTCAATTTTGGGGACAACTAGAGAATTGTGTTCCCCATGGTTCATCGACTTGATTACTCTAGATAACATAACTATAATTGGTGATATGCATGAAGGATAGTAACTTAGGTTCTTGCAGCCCTTCTGTGAAGGTGAAGGTTAAATTTCACCATGACGCTTAGTCGGCAACCATAGCGTGCCAATTAACGGTTACCTATTGTCCCAGTCAACCTCTCCTTGGTCAGGCTCGATTGATTAGATGAGAACACATTAATTGAATTCTGTCATCTTCTTCCCTTTTCTTAATCATCACTAACTTTGTCTAGATCATGATAGTAGGCGGGTTTTAGTATTAGCCACCACCAAACACCAATAATAATGAAGAGAAATAAATAATACATGCAAAACACCAATCATGGAAATGCAAGAAAGCTAGGTCATCTTAATGTCAACTACCCATGGTTCCCACAACCCCAAGTTGTGGTTATTTAGCTACTCATGGCTAAGGCAAAACACACAAGAATGCACATAATCGACATAGTTGAGAGTTTTACTAATAACAATGAAGAAATTAGGTGCCATAAGTTGCAAACCAACAAGCTTGATTGGTCAACTATGTGTACAACACAAGATTTGCAATACCTAAAATAGGTTTTCCAAGAGAGAACAATAAACTACTAAAAAACTAAGAAAATATTCAAAATGTGATTCTTAATAGTGTACTGGTCGAACTCCTTTGCTAAAAACCTAACTTAAACTATGTGTAGTATTTATAAAACAACCCTAGAATTTACACAGAAAAAACAGCTAGCAACTGATAATTTATGTAGGTACGACTCGTAGGATGACCTATGAGTCATAGTCGGTGTCTCGTATCAGGTTCTTGGCATCTAGGACTAGACTAGTATGACCCATAGGTACGAGTTATTACTTGAGCTACAACTCCTATGTTGGTCTCGTAGTCTTGGTCTTCATCTTTTAGTCCAATATCTTGGCTCTCTGATTCTTGCTACGAGCCTACCTATATGATTCGTAGTGTGACTTATGACTCGTATGATGGTCTCGTAGAGGTGACCTCCACTTTGCATATTTTTGAATTTTGGTCTATGATTCTTTCTACAACACCATCCTATGACTCGAAACTTGAGCTACGACCCGTAGGTGGGCTCGTAAGGCCTATGTTTCAGCAAAATCTACAACTTTTCGTCGACATCTTGCCAACCTAACATTTCTACAAGATTAACACAGAAACACATCAAAACACTAAAAAGTCGCTTTAAGAACTCACAAAATCCCTTCTTTTAGGCACCAAATATGTTGTATGTTGGCAGCATATCAGAACCCTCAACAAAATTGTGTCTTGTCCTCAAGTGATGACTCAATCTATACAGACAAAGAAAAATACATAGCAACTATAGTAATGGCATATACAACAACTCCTTTGATTCGGGTACTCAACTACTGTTATCAAAACAGGATTGGAAAGTTATTAAGCAAACAATAACATAATGAGAGACCTGACAATCCAACTATGATATGCTAACGAGTTTCAACCGTCCACAATTGCTGGTATAGTCACATGCTACTCAAGTAGTGCAAATTCCTTCACTAGAAAGAAGTCCCTCATACTCACCCAAAAGCATTTAGAATTTAGGGACTGAGGAAGCATTCTCACTCTCACAATTGAAATTCAATGCATACTGACTAACAACATAGGCTTGCCTCTATACTCATTTTCTAGCTTGGTGATAAAGTGGAGTTGGATCACTTTAGGACTTATAGGCATGTAACATAGGTTCAGAGTGCTTTGGTATGGTATTTTGGGAAAGTAGTGACTAAAAGCTATCTTTGAACCATGTTTACCAACACTTTTTGCTTTCATAATCCAACCCATTTTTAATCAATCCACCCTTGTTCTCCTGTTTTGAACTTTTCTCGGGTTCTTTCTTTCTCTTTTTCAACTGTACCTAGATTTTAGATTCATTTTTGCTATTTTTTCTCATACTATAACTAACTAATAATGAAATCAAATCAAAGCCTAGACATATTCCATGGCAATGGCGCCGTAATTTCTGATAATTTTCATGCTCTGATAAGGAAGCAATCGTTGTTAGCAATTAACCTAGCCGAGGTTAGGATCAAATTCACAGGGAATACAGGGTTTGATTACAAGACTTCGCCATTAATCATTTCTAATACTTATGAATACAATCTCTAAATGGAGGGGGGTTGTGATTCAAAAACAAAATAAAACTACCACTAACTATAACATGAGGAAATACTCAATTTTGGGGACAACATGGGAATTTTGTTCCCCATGATTCGTTAACTTGATTACCCAAGATAGCATAACTTCAATTGGTGATTTGCATGCAGGACGGTAACTTAGGTTCTTCCAGCCCTCTTGTGAAGGTGAAGGTTGAATTTCACCATGGCGCTTGGTCGGCAACCATGGCGTGCCAACTAGCCATTACCTATCGTCCCAGTCAACCTCCCCTTTGTCAGGCTTAGTTGATTAGACGAGAACATATCAATCAAATTCTGTCATCTACTCGCCTTTTCCTATTCATCACTAACTTGGTTGGGATCGTGATAGTAGGCGGGGTTTTGGTGTTGGCCACCACCAAACAACAATGACAATGAAGGGAAATATATAATACAAGCAAAACTCCATCATGGAATTGCAAGAAACCTAGGTCATCACAAGTCATCTACCCATGGTTCCTACAACCCCAAGTTGTGGATACTTAGTTACTCATGGCTAAGGCAAAACAAGCAAAAATTTACGTACAAGACATAAATTAGAGCTTTACTAACACCAATAAAGAAAATAGGCACCACAAGTTGTAAACCCACAATCTTGATTGATCAACAATGAGTACAAGACAAGATTTACAATCCCCAAAATGGGTTTTCCAAGAGAGAATAATAATCTACTCCAAAAAAAACTAAGAAAAGATTCAAAATGTAATTATCAATTGTCTACCAATCAAACTCCTTCTCAAAACCTAACTTAAACTGTATATGGTATTTACAAAATAACCTTAAAATTTACACAGAAAAGACAGTTGGCAACTGATGAGTCTCGCAGTTATGACTTGTAGGATGACCTGTGAGTCGTAGTCGGGGTCTCTTATCAGGTTTTTGGCATCTTGGACTAAACTGGTACGACCCATAGGTACGAGTCGCTGCTTAAATTATGACTCGTATGTTGCTCTCATAGTCTTGGTCTTCAGTTTTTGGTCTTACATTTTTGCTCTCTAATTATGGCTATGAGTCCACCTGTACGAGTCATAGTATGTCTTATTGTAACACCCCACACCTTACAATACTAGTACAATTCAAATGAAACATGACATGGTTTGGTCAAACTAGAGATAATTTTCAAAAGTACTTGAATCTCGTGTTAATGGGCTATATATGCGTCTAGCGCTTAAGAGGGTCGAGTGTATACATGTTTTGTGTCGAATTGAGGGGATTATGGCCTTAAAATGAAGTGAGAGAAATGAATTGCTTGTAGGACTTAGTAAGCAAGTAGGTGAGTCACCTACTTGTTTATCTTAAAGTTGTTAGTTAAACAGAGACAAGGCTCGACGTCGAATTTGTCCAAGTTCAATTATGAATAAAGTTCGGGTTAAGGATATAACTTGGACCCATGTTTTATCATCATAAATGGACTATATGATCAGACCAAGAAGGATATAAGGAGAGCCCAAGACCATTACAATATTCTTAGAAAGTTAGGCCCAACTAATTAAGAAGAAGAAATTTGAAGAATGGGCAGCAAAGGCCCATGCATTTGGTGCTCCAAAAGGCCTAAGTGAAA
>JAABOM020045645.1:0-53704 GCA_011800125.2 Solanum clarkiae | reverse complement strand
ATTATGTGTCCTTTTCATCTAATATCGAATGCAGGATTTATAAGTTACATGCATTGCACCCCTCATACTTGGTACATTCAAAGGTACTAACGCATACGTTTTCCTACACGATCTCACCATTTAGGGACTGGAGACTACTTTCATCTACCGTTGGATTACTAGAGTTGATTTGAGATACTTATTGTTGTGAGTCCTCTCTTTCAAGGACAAGTCACCATTCCTCTACCTATAGTGCTTTTGTTTAAATTATGTACTTTGAGGGTGAGCTGGGGATGTGTCTTGGCCCATGTCCCATCTTATGACTAGAGATATTGTTGGACATAATGTAGACTCTTGTACCGATATGTGTTATATGTTGTAGTTTGGAGTTTACGATTATGGTTATCTATTGGATATGGCTATTGTTGGTTTAGCTTTGAGAATTATGATAAGTATGTTTGTTTTGATGTGGAAATGTGGAAGATCCTAAGTCCCGAATTACCCCCATAGAGTGAGTCATACTTACTTGCCCCTTAGTCTTATGTGCTATGTGTTATGTGAATCCATATTAATCCTTTCCCTATGATATCCCCATAGTGTAAGTACTACTTTCATGTCCCTTAGAATTATGTGTATACTATTTAGTTCCGAACCGATGATGTGAATTTTGGATACTATAAGGCTTGTTTGGGGACTCTCGGGTTCTCATTTATCATGTCACTCCTAGACCCTAGGTCCGAATCATAATAGAGATTGTATCAAAGCACTAGGCTTATAAATGGCCCTCAGAGTCCAACATGTCGCGTCAAGTAGAGTCTTATTCATAGGTGTGAAGCGCGCCACATCTATGGGTAGGAGGCTAAGGAGTTTTAGGAAATGTTTCACTTTTTCATGATTCTTATCATGCCATGGAACATGTCTTAAGATTTTCTTTCTCCATACCTCCTACTGGATGGGGATAGTTACTTTGGGCTCATAATGCAATCCAAGCAATAAAAATGTTGTAGTTAATCCAATAGATGAGGTCAAAAGAGGGTTGGTGTTTGCTCCTCCAGGTATTTGAAGTTTTATTGAGTTGGTTGGTTATTATAGAAAGTTTGTTGAAGGTATCTCATCTATTGTACATCCATAGACCAAGTTGCATCAAAGGAAGGCCAAGTAAGTATGGTTGGGTGAGTGTAAGGAGAGCTTTCAGACTTTGAAAGACGGGCTTACATCGGCTCCTATTTTGACTTTACCAGAGGCCCTGGATGGGTTAGTGGTGTATTTTGATGCTGCATAGTTTGGGTTGGGTTGTGTACTTATGCAACATGGCAAAGTGATAGCTTATTCATCGAGGCAATTGAAGGTACATGAGCGTAAGTACACGACTCATGATCTTGAGTTATCGGTAATGGTGTTTGCCTTGAAATTTTTGAGACACTACTTGTATAGGTGCATGTTGACGTTTGCACCGATCACAACAGTTTGCAATATGTGATCAATCAAAGGGTTCTTAACTTGAGGAAAAGGAGAAGCTTGGAGATACTTAAGGACTATGACATGGATGTACGGTATCATCTGGGCAAGGACAACACTATAGTTGACGCTCTTAGCGGACTATCTATGGGAGGTGTGGCTCATATTACTGAAAGGAAGGAAGCTTTGGCAAAGTATGTTTACTGTTTGGTAGATTAGGTGTTAGGTTGGCCAACTCCAATGATATGGTATTCATGTTCAGAATGGGGCCAAATCCTTGTGGTTGTGGAAGTTAAGAGAAGGTAAGACTTAGACCCACCAGTGGTTGTGGTGAAGAGGATGGTTGTTGATCATGGTCAAACAGTACCTCTCACTTTGAGGACAAAGCGATTGTAGTCAAATATAAAACCTAACCATAGGTTAGGGTCGAATCCCAAGGTAATACGGAGTTTTGCTGCATTGATTCACAAATAATCAATTCAAGCATCAAATAACTCTATTCTCAGGAAAAAATGGGGGGGGGGGGGTTGCAATGGTTGGTAGTAAATGAAGCTATACTAATAAAATGTAGAGACAATCAAATTTGGAGAGCAACTTGGGAAATTGTGTTCCCCATGATTCACTTACTCAAACACCCCAAATAACACAAACTAAATTAGTACACTGCATGCAGGACGGTAACTTAAGTTCTTCCAACCTTTGATCAAAGGAGAAGGTCTAATTTCATTATGGCGCTTGGCCGACCACCATAGTGTGCCAAACTAACTGTTACCTATTGTCCCAGTCAACCTTTCCTTGGTCGGGTTTGGTTGATTAGATGAGAACACATCAATCTAATTCAGTCACCCATTTCCTTTTCCTATTCATCACTACCTTGATCGGGATCATGACACTAGGCGGGGTTTAATGTTGGCCACCATTAAACAACAAGCAAAACTAAGGAAAAATGGATAATACATGCAATTACCCAACTCAAGAAATGCAAATAATCCAGGTTATTAATCTAGCTACTCATGGCTTCCACAACCCCAAGTTGTGGGTTTAGCCACTCATGGCTTGCGCACACAAATCAACAATGAAATTAGAGGACATGGAAGATTTCTTACCCAAGCAAAATGAAGAACAATGAAGCCCTCTTTGAAATTAGAATCATAAGCTTGAATGATGAAATTAATCCATAAAAGAATCTAAATCCCAAAATTTCAGTCTCAAAATAAAACCCTAAAATTTCTCTCTACAACCCTCTCTACAAACTACTATGACATGAACAATATTCAAAGAAGAATGAAAGACTCTCCAAAAAACTGCTCCTAAAACCCTAACTTATACTATTTGCAAAAAGTTTCTTAAAATAATTAGAAAATATGGTCGGCGTCTGCTACGGCTTATAGTTACGACTTGTAGGGTGGCTTATGAGCCGTAATCGGACTTTCGTGGTCAGCACTTGGCATTTTGCACTTTACTACTATGATCCACCTCTACAAGTCGTAGTCTTGCCTACAGCTTGTAGTGCCTTCTCGTAGTCCACTCTTGCATTTCTTGGTCCAATTTTAACCAACACTGTTAATTGCTATGAGGCCCCATTCTACCAGTTGTAGAGTGGTCTACGACTCATACCTTGAGCTCATATGCCTGAACTTCAAATTCTCAGATTTTATTTTTGGACATTGTTAATTGCTACGGATAGCACCTACGACTTCTAGTTTGCGCTATGACTCATAGTTCCTCATAATCAACAAAATCTGCAACTTTTTCCAAATTCAAGCCAACCTGTATTTTCTGCAAAAATAAGCACAAAAACACATAAAAATCATAAAAGTCCAGAATAAGAACATACAAAATCCCATGTTTTAGGCACCAAATGTGTTTTATTTTGACAGTACATCGCCCTCAACTTAGAATTGTTTCTTGTCCTCAAGCGACAACTCATATAGATAGATAATAAAGAAATACATAGCAATTAACCCACTGGCATATGCCATACATCAAATTCAGCTCAGGTACCCATAAGAGCTATTTTCAAAACATGATCATATAGCTACTAAGCGAACTACAGCATATTGATACATTTGACAATCCAACTGTGACAACATAAGGGGTATCAACAATCCACATTCACTAAACAAGTCAAGAGAAAACCATACAATGCAAATGCCCTCACAAAAAATAAATCCCTTTTTAACACTCAAATGCTTTCAAAAGTTACTCATGGGACCGTGCAAGCATGCTCACTCTCACAAACGAGATTCATGCATAATAACCAATACTATAGGCTTGCCCATATACTCACAATCTGTACTGTTGACAAATTATATTAGGATCACTTTAGGATTCATAGGCTTGTAAGGTAGGCTCACGGGGCTTTAGTGTGGCATTTTGGACAATTAGTGACTAAGGGCCAACCTTGAACAATGCTTTTCAACACTTTCACCTTAACAACCTAACCATTCTCAACTTGTTTCCCCTTATTCTTTCATTTTCAAGCTTTTCCAGGTATTTTTTCTTCATTTTTCAGCTAGTGCCTTATTTTCAACTTGTTTTGGTTTTTCACTCATTCTAAGGCATCTTTTTCTCTTTTTCTCTTACCCAGTACATGACTATTTACTCTTTCTTTTGTTTCCAACTTACCACTTCATTTTTGCTATTATACCACAATATAGGCCACCCTCAATTGGGCTTTTATCTCGAGGTGAAATACGCAATATCCAATCACCAAACCAGGGCTACTTTTGGTAGCCACCCTCAACTTCGTTCAAGCATAGACAAGGGCCAATGTCAAGTTATTTTACTAGATAAAGTTAGGCTAGCTAGGTATTAAGAAAGAAAATATTTAAGGCTCAAACATTTGGAACAAGGGATAAATTCTTCATTTGGTTGGTCATTCAGGCAAAACTGGACTAAATCAAAGAACAAGGGCCTAAGATCCCTTCCAAATCCATATAATCTCCTGTCCAACTCAAAATAACAAGGCAAGTTCTGAATCAGTACACAATGCATGAATACAATGAAATTAGCTCATACGTACATGGAATTGCATACATAGCGAACAAGGACTCACAGATCATGCTTCAAGCAACAACTTGCCTTCACATAGTCAAAAAAATATTGTCAAACCATTCAAACATGCATGATCACAAAATAACTACTAATCAACAAAAATTTTCAAGGTTACCAATTTTTCCAAAATTTTTATAAACCATCAAAACAATGTACATACCAAGCGTTTAATCACCATGTACTACAAAAATTATCTACAATATCTAAAACATACTGGTTCAACATAAAATAAAATACCCACAACACAAAAGAACACAGGTAAAAAAACCTCGAGATTAAAAATTAGGATAGCTATGGACCAAAAGCTACTTAGACTTCACTCTAGTCCATAGTTACCAACACCTCACCAAAATAAAGTATTTTGTCCTCAAATGTACAAAGTAAAAAAAATAAGAACAAGGGGTCAATAATCAAACATCAAATGGTGCCTAAGCACCGAGCTCTGGTTATCCCTAAGCATCTCCCTCCTGCGAGGTAGTCTTGTTGCAGCCGTGCTGGATGAGTCGATGCCCTGCACTCGATCAAGCTCTTGGGTTCTCCTCAACTCCTCTTCCTCTCTCGGTATCCGCAAGATGAAACTCGTGATCTCCTCATTCAGCTCCTCATCAACCTCGAAGGTCTTCTGCTGCTTGTGCCCGTCATCTATATCAGTATTCTCTATAGGTTTCTTTCCGAGAGACACAGTGAATCCTTTACAAACATATCAAATAGTGGCTCCTTTGCAAGTGTAGACTCAGGAACTATGATCGAAGTCGCTAGTGATATAATTAGGTCAGCCTTGAACTTTGTCAACTTCTAATGAAAGGCTGACACGTCTGCTAGCCAGGCCTCGGTAAGTCTCTTCTGTACTCTCTCCTTGAAAGCATCAACTCGGTAGTCCACTATTGCAATGCGCTGATCAACAACCAAAGTAGTGAATGCCTTGCATCTATCGTCCGACGCCTAAACTGTCTGCTAGACCCAGGGCTTAATCTGCCATGTGAGTTGGGTTAACCAAGCCTCAGCTCGTGATGATCTGTGAACCATAGCCTGAAAGCAATGGCAGATATAATTTCTACGAGAGTAATCCGTGATGTAGATAGCTCTAGTGCAGGTTCGGCTATAATGGGACCTATCTCAATATCGACTGTCGCAAGTTGCTCTGGTCCCTCATCAGTAGTAGTAGCAGCTAGTGTAGTAGTGGCGACAGTCATCGAACCCTCGGCCTATGGCTCAAGCATAAATGTCTCGGGTATGGGAAGAGGCAATGCCCATTGAAGTGCCACTAGGTTCTGATCAGCCTTAATCAGGCTAGGATCCATGGTATGAAGGGCTGCCACCACAGGGTCTAGCTGAAGTAATACCTCCACCTTTGCCTCTATGTATAGCCTAAATATAAGAATGGAGAACGGCATACAGGTGGTCCTCTTAAGCACTGACTCGTGGATTTACTCAACAATCGGGTGCACTTAATTGATTTCGTAGCCAACTAAGATGCTGGCTACCAGAACAGCTCGCTCAAACGTGAGAACATTATCTTTGAATGTAGGTCAGATGAGAGATCTGAAAATAGAACACCAAAACTTGTCGAGAAAGGAGAGGAAGGACTTCACTATGGGCTCTGAATGTATCGTGACATATGCAGGTTCTGGACCACGCTTAGCAATTTGACTCGCCACCCATCTCAGTAGCTTAGTCCACTAGTCCACGCTCTTAGAAATAATAGCCTGTCTAATTTGCCTATTCTGCTAATCAAACTTAGCTATAGACTCTGGTGCTCTGTACGTGGGACTAAACTTTACACGGCTGATGCTTTCCTCCGATATATCCACCCGTCAGCCTCCCACCAACACCTATTGTAATCTGGGCTCCTCGATAGGCTTTTTCTTATTTCGAAGATCCTTGAGTATGGTTGTTACGTAGGCTACGTAGAATTCTCGGACTAGGGCTGGAGAGTAATGATCCTTCTTTTTAGTCAACCATTCGAGCCCATGTCGTGTCATGGCCTCTTCAACCCTAGGGACATGGCTCAATCCTTTATCAATAAGTCAGTGCTCCTCACAAAATGTTCTCATTGTCTTCCCTTACTCCTTTCTCTATAGGCCATCATCATAACTTTTCTTCATCCCTTTAACACCCCACCAATGTGTTTGAGGAGCTAGTGGTGTGGAAGTGGATGAGGACTGTGCAACCTCCCGGCTCCGAGAATCTTTTTGGAACTAGACTCCGTGTGTGTAGGAGTCATCTATGGTGAACTTCTCTCAGACCCGTCTTGACTTCCCTCCTTATCAGACTGGGAGGTACTTTCTACTTGCACTGGCGTCTGGGTCGTCCGTACAGCTGCCTTAGTTTGAGGCCCTAGTGCCTCTGATTGTTTGTTATATGAAGATTCGTCAATAAGCTTTCTTCTAAGGTCTTTGATTGCGGCTTTTCTACCCTTGGGGGTCATGATATCCAAAAAAAAGCATAAACAAATATAATCATCCCCAAAACCATTCAACAAAATAAAACAAAAACAAAAGAGAAGCACAGGAAAATAAACAATGCATCAGTTGTAGGTGGTAGGTATAAAATCCTGGTACGACTCGTAGTGGAGACTACGAGCCATACTTTGGCCTCGTAGTCCATAGGTATATTTTAGTTTTAGAAATTGAAACTAGGTATCAGACATAGTTACAACTCATAGCCTTTATTATGGGTCGTAGACAGGTCTCATAGAAGTTCTTAGTTTGCAAACTTTAACACAGTCTTAGGTCTGTAAGACCCCACTACGGTTCATAGACGGGACTACGACCCATAGGTGGGTCTCGTATGGTAAGTGTTCAAGGTCTTAAGGTCACTATTATTCCTTATGAGAGGGAACTATGACTCGTAGACCCTTCTACGAGTGATAGGAGACTCTCATAGCAGGGAATAACAAGTATCTAAAGTACTTATCATTTCACAAACACCAATTCAACCAGAATTAAACAGCATCGGAGAAAACCTATTTCATCTACAACTCAAGCACAAATTACCCAGTACTCATAACAAGATTTTCCAAGAAAATAATCAACTTTATACCAAAGCATGGTTTCAAAACCTGAATCTAACCTAATAATAAGGATATAACATTCAATACACATGCAATTCCATCTTCCCAATTCATTTCTAAAACATTCACGTAATCACCCCAATTGACACTAATAAGATCATCTACTCATACCCTTAGATATTTTGAGAGAGTGAGTCAACAAACACATTACAAGTTCGTCAATTTCATACTTCAACCACATCACTACAACCAAAAACACAAGCATGCTATAATAATATTAAAAATCACAAAAACCCATTAACAATCTACTAATTAAGTGCATCACAATGATAGCATGATCATCAAATAAACCACAAAATCAAGTCATTCAACATAGGGTTTACATAATCAATTTCAACTACACACCCTTAGTCTAATCTCGAATGCACCACACCCACAAATGATATGCCTTAATCATAACATTCCAAAGCAAACTCAATTTTGAGACTAAAAATAAACTAAGGAACATACCAAAGGAAGTGATGAACTAGAATGAGCAAAATGAGAACAAGGGAGTCCAAAACCCTTATCACCAAAAAATGTGGCCAGAAATGGGAAAGATGATCGGAATAGTGAATGGAATAATTTGGGGGAGAAGGTTAGGGATTATTTTTGGTGGATTAGAGTTAAAATGGGGTCAAAATGATTTTGACCCCTATTTAGCCCTTATTGGGTAAATTTTAAACAATTATTGAGTTGGGTCTACGAAACCGCAAGTCGTAGCTCTGACTACGGTCCGTAGGTCCTGGTCTCGTAGGCTATCCCACTTAGAAAAATTTTGAAATCATACCTGGGCACTACGAACCCAATTTATTGCTCGTATCTTGGACTACGAGTCAAAAAGTTGGCTCGTAGTGTGACTGTCAACTTCAAGTGATCACTGTTATCCTCTACGAGGTATGACTACGAGTCATAGTGTAAGCTACGGCACATAGGCCTAGTCGTAGAAGCTGCTTCAAATGCCATTTTCTGAAATTTTTCTATTATGTCCAAAACCTGCAAAAAATTTCTCAAAATACACCATTATACTAGTATACAACCGATTCAATGTATAAAACAAACATCACCACACAATCAAAATGCTACCTAAAAATTCACAAATTACCAATAAAATCAAAAACAAATGAAAGCATTAAAACCTCTTGGGTTGCCTCCCAAGTAGCACCTTCCTTAAGTCATGGCACGACTTAGTCATCTTGAGTCGTCAAAATTCCTCAACAGCCTACACTTGACTTTTGAGTTCATCAGGGTGCTTCATTGATTGGCGAATGTCGAAAATCACTTCTACATCATCTACCCTGAACTTGAATTGACCTGAATCCATATCTACAAGGGATCTCCCTATGGCCAAAAATAGCCTTCCCAGAATAATAAGGACCTCAAAATCAACCTCACAATCAAGATCACAAAATTTACCAGGAATATGAACTTATCCACTTTGACTAGAACATCAAGGAGTATTCCCTTCAACTTCTTGATTGTACCGCCATTAATAATCGCATTCATGTCGGAGTAGATGAACCCAAACAAAGCTTTTTAAACACAGCAAGAGGCATCAAATTTATACTTGCTCCCAAGTCACACAATGTTACTGCAAATTCAACATCACCAATGGTACAAGGGAGGGTAAATGCACCGGGATCCTCCCTTTTTTGGACTAAAGATTTGGTCATAATGGCACTATGATGTTGGCTCTCTTACGAAAGCTCTTGGCTCACCGTGCACTTTTTCATCGCCAAATTCATAATATATTTAGCATAACTGGGCATCTTCTCCATGCTTCAATAAGGGGAATCTTCATGGACAATTGTTTCAACATGGATAGGAAGTGTTTGAACTTACCATTCTCCTCCTTTTGCTTGAGCCTTTGGGGAAAAGGAAGGGGTGGTATTGGGATAGTCTTGTTCTTTTCTTGCTCCTTCACCACTTCATCTCTCACCCCATTGTTAGCCAAACCTTCTTCCTCAACCTCAACTATGTCATCAACACTCTTTTTACAATCCTCATTCACAACCACCTGCATTGGAGGGTCAATGGTATTCTTTTCACTCTCGTCATAACCGCCATGCAATGTCCCTCATTCTTAGGGTTTTTGATCGTATTGCTCGGCAAGGTACCCTTTTGGAGTTGGTTTAATTGGGAGGACACTTGACCAAGTTGTTTCTCTAATTGCTTGATGGCAACCGAATGAGACTCTATCTTTTGGTTGATACTTGAAATATCTGATTCATCCCTTTCAAAGCCTCATATTGGTTTTCCGCTTTATTCAACAATTTGTCAAACATCTCCTCGATCCTTGAATTGCTAGAACCAACTTCACGATTATGAGGAGGCACATAAGGACCATTTCTACACCCATCTCTTCGGCCCCACTCGACTTTTGGAACCTTATCTCTCTCAAAATGACCACCACGGTTATCTCTATATGAACCCTCCCGGTTGTAGTTCCAACCTTGATTTCTGGAACCTTGACGCCAATAGTCCGGATTGGTCCCTTGGGTGTTGTTTCAAAAACCCATCGCTTGATCTCTAACAAATCAAATGTCTTCATTATAATATGACTCACCATACATGGGCGCTCTTGAAGGTTAGTGAACTACTGCATGAACACTTTCTTGAGTTTGTTTCACCAATAGGTCAACACTCGACCGAAGTTGAGCAAGTTGTTGCATGATCTCATCATTGATTTTTTCCTTGCTATGAACTAACACTCACCGCATATGAGCTCCTTGTATTATCTCTCTCCCTTTAGCCCCATGCTCCGTTGGTCTTAATTACTTGCTCTATCTTTTTTGCTATATTTGTGAATGATTGATCTAAGAACATGCCTCCCATGATGGTATCGGCACACGCTTGACTATTCTTATCAAGAACCCAATAGAATATCTCCACTGAGGCATCATCCATGATCTTATGGTTTGAAACCATTCTCAAACATTTAGTGAACCTCTCCCATGTTGTGCTAATAGAATCACAAGGAAATTGCTCAAAGTTATTGATTTGGTCCTTAAGTTTGAGCTTTTTGGACCTTGGGAAGTATCTCTCTAAGAAGGCTCTTTGCAATTCTGCCCAACTAGTGATTGAGCTCTGTGGGAGTTCTGACAACCATATTTCTACATTACTGGAAAGAGATAGTGGGAACACACGTAACCTAACAGCATCCATAGAAAGATTTTGTACGCCCATCACACTTTTACACACAAAAGCAACATTATGAGGATGACAGTGAGGATCCTCAGTAAGTAACCCTGCAAACAAACCACAGTTCTAAAGTATTTGGAGTAATCCACTTGGCATTGTAAACTTAGTGTCTGCCGGTAGTGGTGATGATGATGGTGACGCTCCAATAAGAAAGCGATCGCTATCAGTAATTAACCTAACCGAGGTTACAAATCAACAGGGAATACAGGGCTTGACTATAAGATTTCACTACTAATCATTCCTAGTATCTATAACTACAATCTCTAGATGGGGGGTTGTGATTAAAAATAACAAAAATAAGCACTAATTAAAATTTTGGAAAACACTCAATTTTGGGGGCAACTTGGGAATTGTGTTCCCCGTGGCTTGTTAACTCAATTACCCTAGGTAACATCACTTTGATTGGTGAATTGCATGCAGGACGGTATTTAGGTTCTTCCGGCCCTCTTGTGAAGGTGAAGGTCGAATTTCACCATGGCATTTAGTTAGCCACCAAGGTGTGCCAACTAACCGTTACCTCTTGTCCCAGTCAACCTCCCTTTAGTCAGGTTTGGTCGATTAGACGACAAAATATCAACCGAATCCTGTCATCTACTTTCCTTTTTCCTATTCGTCACTACCTTAGTTCAGACTGTGATAGTAGGCATGGTTTGGTGTTGGCCACCACCAACAACATTAATCATGAAGGGAAATAAACAATACATGCAAAACCCCAGCCATAGACATGAACAAAACCTAGGTCATCTCAAGTCAACTACCCATGGTTCCCACAATCCCAAGTTGTGGGTTTTTAGCTACTCATAGCTAAGATAAAAGACACAAAAATGCACACAATAGACATAGTTGAGAGTTTCACCAATAACAATGGAGGAGATAAGAACAACGTTGCAAACCCACAAGCTTGATTGATCAATAATGAGTACAAAGCAAGATTTGCAATCTCCAAATTGGGTTTCCCAAAGAGACCAATAATATACCCTAAAAACCAAAGAAAAGCTTCAAAATATAATGGAGAAATGTCTACAGTTCGACCTCCTATCAAAAACCTAACTTAAATTAGTATTTACGAAACAACCCTGGGAATTATGTAGATAAGACAGATGGCATCTGATAAATTTCACAGTTACGACTCGTAGATTGGCCTATGAGTCATAATCGGGGTCCCGTGTCAAGTCCTTGACATCTTGTACTGAACTGGTACGACCCATAGGTACGAGTCGTTACTCGAGCTATGAATCGTATGTTGGTCTTGTAGTCTTGGTCTTCAGTATTTGGTCCAATATTTTGGATCTCTAATTCTTTCTATGACTCGAACTATACGAGTCGTAGTGTGTCTTATGACTCGTACACTGGGCTCATAGGGGTGACCTTCACTTGGAAAATTTCTGATTTTTGGTTTATGATTCCTACTACGACACAACCTACAACTCGTATTGTGAGCTATGACTCATAGGAGGGCTCGTATGGTCTATGCTTCAGCAAAATCTACAACTTTTCTTCAAAATTATGCCAATCTAACTTTTCTGCAAGATTAACACAAAAACACATCAAAACACTAAAAAGTCGCTTTAAGAACTCACAAAATCCCTTGTTTTTGGAACCAAATGTGCATTGTAATTTGACAGCACATCAACACCCTCAACTTATAATTATTGCTTGTCCTCAAGCGATGACTCAATCTACGTAGACAGAGAGAAATACATAGCAGCTATATCAATGGAATATACAACAGCTCATTTGGTTCAGGTACCTAGCTACTCCTTTCAAAACAGGGTTGCCAAATTATTAAGCAAACCAGAACATCATGAAAGATCTGACAATCCAACTTCGACAAGCTAAGAAACATCAACTATCCACAGTCACTGGTATAGTCATATGCTACTCAAGTAGTGCAAATGCCCTCACTAGAAAGAAGTCCATTATATTCACCTAAGAACATTCAGAAATCAGGGACTGAGAAACACTCTCAATCTCACAATTGAAATTCATGAACGATGACTAACACCATAAGCTTGCCCTTATACTCATTTTTTTGGCTTGGTGATAAAGTGGAGGTGGATCACTTTAGGACTTATAGGCTTGTAACATCTGTTCAGGTTGCTTTGTGTGAGGTATTTTGGGCACATAATGACTAAAGCTATCCTTGAACCACGTTTACCAATACTTTTTGCTTTCATAATCCACCCTTTTTAAACCAATCCAGCCTTACTCTCCTATTTTGAACTTTTCTCGAGTGCTTTCTTTCTCTTTTTTAGATGATCCTTGATTTCAAAATTATTTTTGCTACTTTTTCCTCAACTCAAGGCACTTTTCTTTGCTTTTTCTTCACTTGATTCCAGCTTTTTCATTTCTTTCTAGATTTCCCAACTAACCACCTTATTATTATTACTTTGCCACAATAAGGGCCACCCTCAACTTAGGATTTTAGCCTCAGGTAAAGTACACAATACATATGCCTTAAACCAGGGCCACTAACTGCTGCCACCCTCAACTTAGGCCTTTGGCCTCAATCAAGGTTCATATGTTCAAGGATAGACCAGGGAAAATATCAAGGCATTTCATCAAACAAGGTTAAGCTAGCAACGTATCAAGAAAGAATGAGTACATGATAAGCTCAAAAGTTTGGAATAAGGGATTCAATTGCTAATTTGGTGGGTCATTTAGGCTAAAAGTAGTTTCACTCAAGGAACAAAGGCCTAAGATCCCTTCCATATCCACCACATCACTGAATCAACTTTAGATTAATAAGAAAAGTTCTGAGTCCATACAAGATGCATGAATACAGCAAAATAAGCTCACAACACACAGGGCAATTGCATCCACAATCAAGTATAGACTCACAGGTCAAGCTTTCGATCTCAGCTTACCTTCACAATATCAGAACAAACATTATCAGATACTCACAAATATATGAATTCATTAACACACATAACCTCAAAAATTTTGAGGGTACCTAATTTTTGCATCAAAAGTTTAAATAAAATCTAAGAACAATATATATGCCAAAAGATAACATTACTATGAATTTACCCATTATCTATACTACCTAAACATGCCAGTTCAACAGGAAAATAAACATCCATAAGGAAAAAGAAGCACGGCAAGAAAACCTTGGGATCAAAAATAGGGAAGTTATGGACTTGAGGCTACTCAGACTTCACCGTAATCCATAACTTCCACCACCCTACCAAAATAGGATCCTTTGTCCTCAAAGTAACAACACAAAAAAAAGATGAAAGGAGTGTACCTTAAGTTGCCTCTCGGGAAGCACCTGAGTTATTGTTGTGGGTTGTCCTCAAAGTAGCAACGCAAAGAAAAGATGAAAGGGGTGTACCTTGGGTTGCCTCCCGGGAAGCGCCTGTGTTATTGTCACAGCACGACAAGAAGCTTTTGCGTTTCTGCCTCTTCAAGGTCCCAATCTTCCACCATTTTGATCTCTTCCATGTTACCCATGTACCTTTTTACCCTTTGTCCGTTGGCTTTAAAAGTTTTTTCGTCCCTGCTCTCTAACTCGATAGCACCATGATTAAAAACGTGTACAACTCTGAAAGGCCCCATCCACTTTGATATATAATCAACTGCAACCAAAATGTACTTATTACCATGAGAGCCAACAAAAGGTCCCATAAAATAAATGCCCCACATATCTAATAGGTCTATGACAAAAATAGGATTTAGAGGAAGTTCATGCCTTCATGAAAATCCTCCTTCTCTTTGACATCTAGCACAAGACTGCACACAATCATGGGCGTCTTGGTGTATAGATGGCCAGAATAGCCGCACTGCAACACCTTATAAGCTATCCTAGCTCCACTGTGATGGCCACCTACCAATGAAGAGTGACATGCTTCGAGAATGTTCATTATCTCTACCTCTGGGACACATCTACGGATGATGCCATCTGCACAATCGCAAAACAAATAAGGTTCATCCCAGAAGAATTTCTTTACCTCATGCATGAACTTGCGATGTTGATGGGTGTTCAAATCCGGAGGCACTGTATCACTTACCAAATAGTTAACATAGTATGCAAACCAAGGTATAAGATCATGTGATGTAGCCAAAATGCTTTCATCGGGGAATGAATCATTTATGTCCAGAGCATCATCAAACTTCATCATAGCCTCATCTTCCAATCTCGAAAGGTGATCAGCAACCTAGTTTTCTGACCTTTTTCTGTCAATCACATCAAAATTGAATTCCTACAAAAGAAGTACCCATCTAATGAACTGTGGGTTTGCATCTTTCTTTGCCATCAGATATTTGAGCATTCGCATGGTCAGTATGCATGATCACTTTAGCTCTTAACAAATATGAACGAAATTTTTCAAATGCAAACACCAACGCAAGTAATTCTTGTTTGGTCACAATGTAATTCTTTTAGGTAACATTTAGTGCTTTACTAGTATAATAGATTGAATGTAGGACTCTCTCTCTTCGTTGCCCCAATACCACACCGAGTAGAACCACACTCGCATCACACATTAGCTCAAACGGTTGTGACCAATCTAGAGCGACAATAATGGGGGTTGTGGTTAGCCTTCTATTCAATTCCTCGAAGGCTTGCATGCATGCCTCAGCAAATACAAACTTCGTGTCTTTTTGTAACAACGTACACAAAGGTTGTGAAATTTTAGAGAAGTCATGTATGAAGCGATGATAGAATCCGGCATGGCCTAAAAAACTTCTAATACCTTTTATTGAAACCGGCAGTGGCAAATTCTCTATTACATCAATTGTTTCTTTATCTACCACAATTCCCTTTCCCAAAATTTTGTGACCGAGTACAATGACCTCTTTGACCATGAAGTGGCATTTTTTCAAATTTAACATCAAGTGACTCTTAACATATCTCTGCAACACACCGCGCAAGATTGAAAGGCATTCTTCGAAGGAATGGCCTATGACACTGAAGTCATCCATGAACACTTCAATTGCACTTTCAACCATATCAGAGAAGATAGACATCATTCATCTTTGAAATATGGTTGGAGCATTACAGAGCCCAAAGAGAATCCTCTTAAACGTAATGATACCATATGGGCATGTGAAGATTGTCTTCTCTTGATCCTTAGGTGTAATAACAATTTGATTGTACCCTGAATATCCATCAAGGAAGCAATACAATCCCTTTTCTACTAGTCTGTCAAGTATCTGATCCATGAATAGCATAGGAAAGTGATCTTTTTCGGTCAAAGCATTTAATTTCCTATAGTCCATGCACACTCTTCATCCACTGACTGGTCTAGTGGGGATCAACTCGTTCTTTTCATTCGGCACCACTGTGAACCTCTTTTTTTTGGAACACACTGCACTGGGCTCACCCACTCACTGTCAGTGATTAGGTAGATTACTCCTGCGTCTAGCCACTTGATGACTTCTTTCCTCACAACCTCTTGCATTGGGGGATTCAACTGCCTTTGATGTTCAATACTCGGCTTCTAATCCTTGAATAGCTGAATCTTATGAGAGCATATCCCAAGGGGTATGCCAATGATGTTTGCAATTGTCCACCCAATTGCTCTTCTATGCTGCTTAAGAACTGCGACTAGGGCTTCTGTTTGGCTTCACTTAACTCTACTGCAATGATGACAGGTAATGTACTATTCTCTCCCAGGTATGCATATTTTAGATGTGATAGTAATGCTTTCAATTGTAACTCTGGTGAAACTTCTATCGAGGGTTTTGTAGGCGGTGTTTCCCTGTTGTATAAATCTAGCTCCAACCTTGCTTGTCTCTTCGGTCCAAATGACACCCTAAGATCATCCATTGTTTCCTCATAATCAGAAATGTTGTCACCATCAAAGTTCATCAACACTGCTTCTAACAGGTCAAACCCAAGACTCAATTCTATCAGAATCTCAGCCTCATCATCCTTATCCATTGAAATCATACAAATAACTTGGAACTCAGAACTCTTCCCATCCTGCTGACCTATTTGAAACACTGCTTCTTCACCAAATCAGAAAGTGAGTAGACTCTTCTCCATATCTACTAATGCTCAACCTGTTGCTAAGAAAGGTCATCCCAAAATGATCGGAACAGCAAAGTCAACTTCACAGTCAAGTATAACAAAATCTGCAAGAAATGTAAATTTGTCTACCTTCACCAACACATCATACAAGATCCCCACAGGTTTCTTATTTGTTCTGTCTACCATTAACAACTGCATTTTTGTAGGTACCAAGCTTTCTAAAAATGGCGAGAGGCATTCAATTAACGCTAGCCCCAAATCACATAGCGCTTTGGCAAAAGCTAGTTCTCCTATAGTACATGGTATAGTGAATACACCCGGGTCTTCGTGCTTCTGTACTAAGGACTTCATTGTGATGGCACCATAATATTGAACATTTTTGGAGAGGTCTTGGCTCGCTTTTAGCTTCCTTTTGACTAGGTCTTTCATCCATTTGGCATGCCCTGGTATCCTTTCAAGGGTCTCAACTAATGGTCGGTCCACTGATAATACTTTTACCAATGTCAAGAACTTTCAAGTTCACCCTCTTCCTTGCTTCTTCTAAGCCGTCGAGGGAAAGGAGGATGAAGCCTTGGAAAGGTTTTGTACTTCTTACATTGCTTTACTGTATTGCATGCCTGGATTCCTTCATTCATTCTTTTCTTACAGTTCCCATCTTCCACCTTTTGCAAAAGGGGATCTATTGTGCTCTTGTCACTTTGAGTCATCACCGCCATGCAATGCCCTTCATTTTTAGGTTCTAAACTGTATTGCTTGGTAGGGTGCCCTTTTGCCGTTGGTTTAATTGTGAAGTAACTTGTCCAAATTATTTCTCAAGATGCTTGATTGCCACTGAATGAGACTCTATCTTTTGATTAATATTTGAGATATCTGCTGTCATTCCCTTTAGAGTCTCATCTTGATGATTTGCTCGCTCCAACAACTTTTCAAACATATCTTCGATCCTAGAATTGCTTGATCCGGCATCATGATTGTGTGGTGGCATATAAGGACCATTTCTGTAGATCTCCCTTGTCCATTTTACGTCTGGCACTCTTTCTCTCTCTTAATATCCACCCCTATTATCTCTGTACATACCATCATAGCTAAAGTTCCGACCTTGATTCTAAGAACCTTGCCTCTAATATTTCGGACTGGACCTTTGGGGGTTTTTCCAAAAACCTACCACTTGGTTACTCACATAAAAGGTATCTTCATCAAAGAATTGATCATCATACATAGTATTACTTAGGAGTTGGTGAGTTGTTGCCTTCACACTAGCTTGGTTTTGCTTCAAAACTAAATCCATGCTCGTAAGGAGTTGAGCAAGTTGCTCCATAATCTCTTCATTCATTTTTGCTTGCTTATTATTTGTGGTAAACGCACAAGAACTCTTTGTATTACCATGCTCACTCTGTCCTATGCTCTGCTGGTCTTCACCACTTGATCCATTCTTTCAGCCACTAGCTCAAACGGTTGATCAAGAAAAGCACCTCCCATGATCGTGTTGGCGCAAGCATTACTATTATCATCAAGTGCTCTATAGAAGATTTCGACCAAAGCATCATCAACAATTTTGTGATCAGGGACCATCCTCAAGCATTTGGTTAAATCTCTCCCATGTAGTGTTTAAGAGAGTCTCCAGGCAATTGTTTGAAGTTATTAATTTGGTCCTTAAACTTTAGCTTCTTCGACCTTAGGAAATATCTTTCTAGGAACACCCTCTGCAGCTTAGCCCAACTCGTAATGGTACCAGGAGGAAGTTCAGACAACCATATAGTTGCATTACCAGTCAGTGACAATAGGAACACCCTCAATCCAATAGCATCAAAAGAAATATTTTGTGTCCCCATGACACTTTTGCACACGAAGACAATATTTTGGAGATGATGGTTGGGATCCTCTGTCGGTAGCCCTATGAATAAGCCACAGTTTTGGAGCATCTGGAGCAATCCACTTGATATTATGAACTTAGCATCTGCTGGTAGAGGGGACAGACCGGTAACATCCATTGCCATAATGTTTAATCGGTATTGAGTCCAGTCGTAAGCATTTGTATGAAAATCTCTAAGCCATGGGTGGTTAACCCTTAGTGGTGAATTCTCCTCTCTTCTTAAGTTTTCCTCATTCGCATGCATATCCTCCTCAACCTCAATGTCCTCATTCACTCGATCCATCCTTCTTGGTAGCCGATGGATCTCCAAATTTAGTGGAGCTAAGGGATTGCCTTGGCTCCTTGTGTTGGGAGTACAACCTAGTACACCCAGCAAAAAAAATCAAACAACAAAGACAAAACAAAAGTAAAGTACAAGAGACTCTGGAAATCAATACTACAACTAACTAATAGAGAATTCAAGTCAAAACCT
This sequence comes from Solanum clarkiae, assembly GCA_011800125.2. Taxonomy (NCBI): domain Eukaryota; kingdom Viridiplantae; phylum Streptophyta; class Magnoliopsida; order Solanales; family Solanaceae; genus Solanum; species Solanum clarkiae. The sequence goes on along the minus strand of JAABOM020045645.1, from coordinate 34,638 downwards.
AGTCGTATTCCCCGGTAATGGTGCCATAATTTTTTATGATGGTCGCGCTCCAATAAGAAAGCGGTCGCTATCAGTAATTAACCTAACCGAGGTTAAATCGAATCCATGGGGAATATAGGGCATGACTATAAGATTTCACTACTAATCATTCCTAGTATCTATAACTACAATCTCTAGATGAGGGGTGGTGATTTAAAAATAACCAAAACAAACAATAATTAAAATTTGGGACAATACTCAATTTTGGGGGCAACATGGGAATTGTGTTCCCCATGGCTCGTTGACTCAACTACCCTAGGTAATATCATTTTGATTGGTGAATTGCATGCAGGAAGGTAACTTAGGTTCTTCCAACCCTCTTGTGAAGGTGAAGGTCAAATTTGACCATAGCGCTTGGTCGGCCACCATGGTGTGCTAACTAACTATACCTCTTGTCCCAGTCAACGTCCCCTTGATCAGGTTTGGTCAATTAGATGGGAAAACATCAACTGAATCCTGTCATGTACTTCCCTTTTCCTATTCGTCACTACCTTGGTCAGGATTAGGCAGGGTTTGGTACTAGCCCCCACCAAATAACATTAATCATGAAGGGAAATAAACAATACATACAAAACCCCAATCATAGACATGCACCAAACCTAGGTCATCTCAAGGCAACTACCCATGGTTCCCACAACCTCAAGTTATGGGTGTTTAGCTATTAATGGTAAAGATAAAATACACAAAAATGCAAATAATAGACATAATTGAGAGTTTCACCAATAGCAATAGAGGAGATAAGCACCACAGTTTGCAAACTCAGAAGTTTGATTGATCAACAATGTGTACATAGCAAGATTTGCAATCCCAAATTAGGTTTCCCAAAGAGACCAATAATCTATCCTAAAAACCTAAAAAAGCTTCAAAATGTAATGGAGAAATGTTTATTGTTCGAAATCCCATCAAAATCCTAACTTAAACTATTTAGAGTATTTACAAAACAACCCTAGGAATTATGCAGAAAAGACAGCTGGCATCTAATAAATTTCGCAGTTACGACTCATAGGTTGGCCTACGAGTCGTAGTCGAGGTCTTGTATCAGGTTCTTGGCATCTTGTACTGAACTGGTATGACCCATAGGTATAAGTTATTACTTGAGGTATTACTCGTACGTTGGTCTTGTAGTCTTGGTCTTCAGTTTTTGGTCCAACATTTTGGCTCTCTGATTCTTGCTTTGAGTCTACCTATATAAGTCGTAGTGTATCTTATGACTCATAGGCTGGGCTCGTAGGGGTGACCTTCACTTGACAGATTTTTTATTTTTGGTCTTTGATTCTTGCTACGACACAACCTACGACTCGTAGCATGAGCTACCACTAGTAGAAGGGCTCGTATGGCCTATGCTTAAGCAAAATCTGCAACTTTTCTTAAACATGATGCCAACCTAACTTTTCTGCAAGATTAACACAAAAACACATTAAAATACTAAAAATTCTCTTTAATAACTTACATAATCCATTATTTTAGGCACCAAATGTGCTGTAATTTGATAGCACATCAAGTGGAAACACTATAGACCCTGTGACGTCCATGGCCATAGGATTCAATCGATATTGATTCCAACCGTATACGTTCTCATTGAAATCCCTATGGTGTGACTTATTTTCTCTTGGTGGTGGATTTTCCTCTCTACCCATATCATCCTCGTTTTGATCCATGGCTTCATCAACTGCAATATTCATGTTTGCTTGGGTCATTCTCCTTGCTACATGTTGGATCTCAAGATTAATTGGAGCTAAGGGTCCGCCTTGGCTCCTTGTGGTGGGAATACACCTAGTATACCCTGCAAAGGAAATTAAAAAAAAATAAAAACAAAAATAATATACAAGAGAATTAAGAAATCAACACTTGAATTAACTACAAGTGAAATCAAGTCAAAACCTCGATGTATTCCCTAGCAACGGCACCATTAATTTTGATCACACTCAAACAGTACGTCTCACTTTGAGGATAAAGCGATCATTATCAAATATAAAACCTAACCACAGGTTAGGGTCAAATCCCAAGGGAATGCGTAGCTTTGCTGCATTGATTCACCAAATAACTCTATTCTCAGGAAAAAGAGAGGTTGCAATGGTTGGTAGTAAATAAAACTATACTAATAAAATGTAGAGACAACAAAATTTAGACAACAACATAGGAAATTGTGTTTCCCATGATTCACTAACTCAAATACTCTGGATAATACTACCTAAATTAGGACATTGCATGCAGGACGGTAACTTAAGTTTTTCCAACCCTTGGGCAAAGGTGACGGTTGAATTTCATTATGGCGCTTGGTCGCTACAATAGTGTCCCAAACTAATTGTTACCTATTGTCCAAGTCAATCACTCCTTGGCCGGGTTTGGTTGATCAGATGAGAACACATCAGTCGAATTTTATCACCCATTCCCTTTTCCTATTCATCACTATCTTCATCGGGATCATGACTCTAGGCAGGGTTTAATGTTGGCCACTATTAAACAACAAGAAAAATGAAGGAAATGGATAATACATGCAAATATCACCTCAACAAGCACAAATAATCCATCATTATTAAGCTAGCTACTCATGGTTCCCATAACCCCAAGTTCTAGGTTTAGCCACTCATGCTTGGGCATACAAATCAACAATGAAATTAGAAGACATGGAAGATTTCTTACCCAAGAAAAATGAAAAACAATGAAACCCTCTTTGAAATTAGAATCACTAGCCTGAATGATGAAATTATTCCATAAGTAAATCTAATCCCCCAAATTTTAGTCTCAAAATAAAACCCTAAAATTTCTCTCTAAACCCCTCTCTACAAACTACTATGACATGAACGATATTCAAAGAAGAATGAAGGACTCTCCAAAAACCTGCTCTTAAAATCCTTCCCTATACTATTTACAAAAAGTTCCTTAAAATAATTAGAAAATCTGGTCGACGTCTGCTACAGCTCATAGTTACGACTCGTAGGGTGACCTATGAGCCATAATCAGGCTTTTGTGATCAGCATTCTAGACTTTACTACTATGACCCACCTCTACGAGTCATAGTCTGGTTTACGGGTCATAGTGCCTTCTTGTATTTCACTCTTGTATTTCTTGGTCTAACTTTAATTAACAATATTAATTACTACGTGGCCCCCTTCTACGAGTCATAGAGTGGACTACCACTCGTACCTTGAGCTCGTATGGCTGAACTTCAAATTCTCAGATTTTATTTTTGGACAATGTTAGTTGCTATGAACATCACCTATGACTTGTATATTGGGCTACGACTCGTAGTTTCTCATAATCAACAAAATCTACAACTTTTTCTAAAATCAAGCCAACCTGTATTTTATTGCAAAATTAAACAAAAAAACACATAAAAAACCATAAAATATCACATTGAGAACACCCAAAATATCATGCTTCAGGCACCAAATGTGTTGTATTTTGATAGAACATCAGTTGCTAGAAATGAGATAGAGGTTTTCTCCCAAGGGGGAGATGGTGTAATTCGGTACCAAGATCTTTATATGTTTCGGACGTTGATGGTCTTAGGGATATGATCACGAGTAAAGCCCATAACTCTCATTATTCTATTCACCTGAGATCTACTAAGAGGTACTAAGGTTTGGGAGAAGTGTATTGGTCGCATGGTTTGAAGAAAGATATAGCAAAGTTTGTATCCAAATGCCCTAATTTTCAACAAACGAAGATAGAACACCAAGCGCCTGGTGGGTTGACTCAATATATTGTAATTTCTACTTGGAAGTGGGAAGAGGAAAACATGAATTTTGTGATTGGGTTGCCTCGGACCCCAAAGCAATTTTATTCAATTTGGGTTATTATTGATCGGGTGACCAAATCAATTCACCTCTTATTGGTTGAGACTACTTTCAATGTTGAGGACAATTCAAGATTTGGGGGACATGATGAGGTCTTGAATGTTAGAATTCAAGGTTAATTGGTGTGATCACCTACCACTTATTGAATTTATTTACAACAACAACTTTCATGCTAGCATTGGTATGGCATAGTTTGGGGTTTTGAATAGTAGAAGGTGTAGGTATTTGGTGGAATGGTTTAAATTAGGTGAGATAACTTCAATAGAACTGGATTAGTGTTGGAAGCTATGAAAAGAGTAGGATTAGTTAGGGAAAAATTGAAGGTGGTTCGAATTCATCAAAAGGTTTTATTTGGATATTGGAAAAAGGGCCATAGGTCTTGCATTGGTGATTAAGTGTATGTGAAGGCCCCACCTAGGAAGGGTCTGATACGTGTTGGAAAGGATGGCAAGTTAAGTTCTTGTTATGCAAGTCCTTATGAGTACTTTTGAGCGGATTATGAAATGTGACTCAAAGGTTGGAAGTGCCTCTATATTTGAGCTCTATTTACCCAGTTCTCCATTTGTCTAAGCTGAGAAAGTTGGTTAGTGATCATAGTACTATTGTGCCTTTGGAAACGGTGGAGTTTGAGGAGAACTTACCTTAATGAGAAAATTTTGGTGAAAATTTTGGATAGGCAAGTGAAGCGGCTTCATTACAAGGATGTGGCTTTGTTAGGTGCTTTGGAGAAATCAACATATGAAAAGTGCTGCGTGGGAGGTGGGAGAAAGTAGGATGTGGCGATACGTTTATCCTATCCAATCTACTTAAGCCTATGGTATTAGGTGCTTCCTATTCTCAATGGTCCTAACTCTTTCACTTTTAAGCCTCATGACATGACATGCATACATGTGCACGAAAATAATTTATTTTATGATGTTTTAAAATAATTTGAATATGTTTTGATATGAGTTTTAACAACTTGATGATTTTCAAATAATGAATTATGCATTGTACCTTGTGTCTTGAAGTTTCATGTTATAAGTCAAGTTTTGTTCTACCATAGTCAAGGACGAATGTTCCCAAGAGGGAGATTATGTAATAACCCAGGGTATTGTACGACCTCATTGGAGCTTGGAGTTTCATTTTTCAGAAGTTTTTAGACCAAGTGGCACTCCAAGGATGACCCCACAGCCCGTGTGAGGTCACATGGACCATGTACGGTCTCGTTGAGTGGTCCTTGACCCTTGAACCTTATTTGGTTCCAAACTATGGGGATTAAAAAACAAGGCACAACACACTTGACCCTCACGGTTCATGTGACACTCCATGGACCATGTGGTAGGCTGTGTGATGGCCTTGGCGTGAAGTCCCAACATTTTGAGACTTAGTGAGGTCACAAGACCCATCACACGGCTCGTGTGATGCACCATGAGTTATGAGGGTGCCCGTATACCCTCTAAGGTGAAAAATATTCTAAGGGTTGATTCACTCTTGGCATGGAAGATTTTATTTTGGATTAGGTTGGTGCCACGGGCAGTGGTACAGACCGTGTGAAGCCACACGGCTCGTGTGGCCCAACCGTATGGCTCACTTTTGGCTCAAAAATATTCTAAGTATGGGAGCTTAAAGCTCAATCTAAGTTCACTCTCAAGCCTTAAATTCAAGCTTATTTATATTGTTTATGGTCATCATGGGTCTCCTACATCAAGCCAAGATCAAAGGAATTCCATTGGCTAAGTTTCTCACAAGTACTGATAGAAGGGTCAACTTTAAAGGGTCATATCTCTTACCACAAAAGTAACTGGGTCGGCCACGATCTATAAAATTAAATCTCTTTGAATTATCTTTCAAGTGCCCATTTTCGTCGAACTCGTCTGTGCAGGGGTATTGCGGGTTTTCTTGTAAGTTCCATTTTATTAATGACATTTTCATAAATTCAATTATTTATATTGGTCTTTTGGGATTTTCTATGCTATCTAATGATCTTCTAAGAATACAAACTCTATTCCGAACATTCAAAACTCACTCCTCACATTTTAAACTCTCTCACATTCCTCTCAAGAACTCTTGTAGATTTTCAACTTGGGGATCAAGGTAAATTCAAATCTCCTTCAAACTTCTCTTGGAATTTCTTCAATGGGGTCTAGATATGTGGGTCTGATCTTTGGTTCCTTCGAACCAAAGAGACCCAAATCTTTTCGATAAAAATTTCATTAATTTAAGCTCTTTTTGAATATGGATTTTCACTATTTGGATTTAGTAAATTAAATTGATGTATGAGTTGTACATATTTGATGATTTTAAGTTACTTTAAGCCCTATTATGAAGATTTTACATTGAATTAATGAGATTATAAATATGTATGTCCCTTTTCAGGCTTGTTCATACATGGGTGATTATACTTGATTTTAAATGTGGATTTAATTATGTTTTCACTTGAATTTTATATTATACTGCTGATTTTAGATTGAATCTTAATTTCCTGTGCTATCTTCACATCATTCATGGCATTCGCATTCATGACATTGGATTATTTTAGAAATTATAAAATGGGTTAAGCCTAATAGTGTTCTATGATATAATTTTGATAAGATATTGGTTATGACAAGAATGTGATCACATACATGTCTATGATGATGGCTCTTTGAGCATTTCGGGTGCTTACTCCATCTTGCATACGAATGGACTATTCCTATGCATAAGTATTATGACTATGAAATTATGAATTTTGGTATTTGAGCCTAAATATGAATTATTATAAATGATGTTTGGCCTTTAAGCCTAAGAATGCATTGAAATGGTTTTCGAAATGATTGTTGTCTCTTTGAAAGCATGTAAATATATACGTAAATGTATTCTTGTGGGATGACGACTTAGCACCAATGGATTAGCGGTGTTAGGGCTATCCCCAAGGGCCCTCTCCTTTCCTTGAACTATGTGCCAAGCGTAGGTCCTTTCTGAAATGGGGATGCACACAAGGAAAGTTGCCTCCTAAATAGGGATGCCTATAAGGAGAGGAATTGATATGATATGTTATATATGAAAATCCTATCTGAAATGGGGATTCCCATAAGGAAGGTTGCTTCAGACCAAATAGGGATGCTCGTAAGGTGAAGTATGGTTTACCTTTGGCAAGTAGACCACCTCTTTAACGATGAGGGGATTTCATCGGGATTCCAAGTAATAGCTTGCTTGGTCTTACTTGTGTCGGTTGAGGTCACATCCCCACTATATATATGAGCATCATTTGCATTTCATGCATCATGAATTTCATAGCATCTAGTTATGCTATGTCCCTTGCTATATATATATCATTCTATATTATATGCCCTTGTCATCTAACGTCGAATGCAGGTTCGGTAAGTTACATGCATCAAACATACTAACGCATACTTTTGCCTATATGATTTCACCATGTAGGGACCGGAGACTACTTTCTTCTACCATTGGATGACTAAAGTTGATTTGAGATACTTATTGTAGTAAGTCCTATCTTTCAAGGAAAAGTCACCATTCCTCTACCTATGGTGCTTTTGTTTATATTATATACTTTGAGGGTGAGCTCGGGATGTGTCTTGGCCCCCGTCCCATCTTACGACTAGAGACATTATTGGATATCTTGTAGACTCTTGTATGGATATGTGCTATGTGGTGTAGTTTGGAGTTTACGATTATGGTTATAAAATGGATGTGTATATTATCGTTTAGCTATTAGAATTATGATAAGTATGTATGTTTTTATGTGAAAATGTGGAAGATCTTAAGTCCAGAATTGCCCTCATAGAGTGAGTCATACTTACCCGTCCCTTAGTCTTATCTGGTACGAGTTATGTGAATCTGTGTTAATCTCTTTCCCTTGATATCCCTATAGCATGAGTCCTACTTTCTTGTTCCTTAGAATTATGTGCTTACTATTTGAATGTGCTTCTGAACTAATTATATGAATTTTGGATACTTTGATGCTTGTTTGGGGACTCTCGGGTTCCCATTCGCCATGCCACTCCTAGACCCTAGGTCCGGGTCTTAACACCTAAGCCTAGAGTCTAGGTGTGACATGGAAAATGGAGAACTCAAAGGCACCCCAAACAAGCCTCATAGTATACGTAAGCACATTTTTTGTTAAGAAGCTTGGATAAATCATTAACAAATAGTATTAAGGGAATTAGGGGCTTAGGATGCACTCTATGGGACAAGGGATAAGGAATTTTCATCATTCAATCACAACACATACAATTCTAAGGAAAGGGGGTATGGGACACACTTTATGGAAAATGAGACTTAGGAACTTCCCTTTTGAAATAATAACATCACAAGCAACAATATACATGGGATAGGGAAGGGAAGATTTCCATAGATACAATAGTGTCACATGATTCATACAAAACATATTAGCCAACAATACCTCTTAGTCATAGATAGGATGGGGGCCAAGACATGTTCCGGCTCACCCTCAAAAGTAGAGTAATAAGAGTATCAATGTCTTAATATAAATTAACTATATAGAGGATAAATATTTCCCTCGAACTAGAGGGCTCAACACAAGCAAGATCCTCTATGGTCCAAAGCTAGTCACGTGGAGGATATCAGGGAGCGACAACCCTTCCATAGTGAAATCATGTATGCATAGAGTATGTGTTAGTACTATGAAATGTACTAAGTATGCAGATATGCAATGCAATGAAGTATAAGTCATAGGCTAGTGAACACTATGATTATTTAAGACATTACTTAATTCATGGAAGATGAGATGATACATGTGGAAAGCAAAGAATGTACACTTAATGCATTTCATGATAAAACACTTAAACATACAATGGTAAGGAACGTAGGCTATCTGCATAAGTATAATAATACCTTTATGAGAATAATGCATTACTTTAAGGGAAGAACCATCTTGATAAGTACGAGATATTAGAAATCATAATGGAGAATCATGCATACTCAAAAAGAAAGTTGAGTACCTTTATGAGAAATACCATTAGTAGTAACAAGGATCATAAACACATGCGAGGGAAGCCTTTAGAAGGTACTTGATAATATGCATGGACAAACATAATCATCGCGGGGAAAGCAATTGAAATTATAAAATAATGAGTCATATGAATTTTAAAACACACCCTATAGAAGTAAACATCCTTGGGCATAACGAAGGAACCATCATAGATAATCATAAAAGAACACCTTAGGGAATATGAAGGGAACATGAACATATGTAAGAGAGACCATAACCAACATGAAACTATGTAAGCTAATCCACAGAGTCCCGATGTCACCCCTACACCAGAAAAAAGGGGAACTCACTTGCTAAGGTGAACCTCCTAATACCTAAATGGATCCACCAAGCCTTGACTGAACTGAGTACTCACCTCTACATCTTAGACTTGGGTACTCACTTTTAAATCCTCATGTTTAGGGTACTCACTTTTTAGAGATTTGGTTATTCACCTTTAACCCTTTTACCTACGATAGAAAATAGTTTTTGGGACTTGGGTACTCTCGTACTCTCCACTAGTCCACTCGGTGCTAGGTAGTACTCTCACAAAAGTGGAAAATTGCAAGTCATAGAGTTATATCATTTACATCATGAAAAGTCACATGGAAGGGCAATTTATACAATTCCCAACCCTTTTTACATCATAAAGTCAAAGTCATAGGATAGCCCCTCAATCATTCCTTAGATGGGAGATCCTCCACCATCAAATATTCATCGACATAGATCGTTACTTAGATGGGAGATTCTTCACCATTATTCATTCATTCATTGAGAACTTTCATAAGTCGATAGTAAGCAAATATCATCTCATAAGCCTTCATTCCTCATGGAAGACATCATTTTTTTAACTTGGTCCATCTTTATGGAAAAGTATGCATAAGGTCCTCAGTTTGCCATGATCATAGTTCAACATAGAGTAGGGTAATTATGTGATATAAAGTTTGAAATCAACTTAAAGCATGTAACTTAATAAAATTCAAGCATAATTGTAGTAGAAACCATAAATTGAAAAAAAATTATGACAACCCATATTAGTCCACATGAACCCTAAAATCATGTATATCATAACACCATAAAGAGTGCTTTATAATAATACATAACTTTCATAGGATTGCAACGAGTTTCATAACATACTAGATAATCCTTGTTATTCATAATATTCATGACTTTGCACACATATAGTAAAATCTCATCATCATACATGATATATTTCATTGTATGACCTTCGTTTCAAAATTTGATAGGTTCATGCATAAAGACTTAAAATCATGAAATTCAATAACATGAGTGAACGGGGTAAAACACAATCACTTGAAACAATTTCAAAACAACACACCCATAATCATTGAGAAATTCTAGTTAGGGAATCATGAATATTATCTCATAAACCATAATTTAAAAAAACCATAATGAGATTCAAAGACCCATAATAGTTTAAGATAAAACATTTTTCAAAATCCATCAACACATGCAATTAGATGGAAATAATTACTCATTTGACCATAATATTCATGATTTTGACCAAAATATAGCACTTGGATAAAGATTTAGCAAGACCCATTAAAGAAATCATCAATCCAATGTAGTAATATAAAGGGTTGATAAATACTAGCTCATTTCATGCATTTCAAATCAATAAATAACAATTTCTAACATCAATCGAGAATATAATCATGAATAGGAAGTACCCATAATAACATGAATCTTGAAATTAAAGATAGGGTTAAAAACAATTTTGGACTCCATGTGCAGAAGGACCTAAGGATGAACACACCCACATATCGTAGAGCTAAATAGAGAAGAAGGTTGAAGAAAATATTGGATTGGGTAAAAAGCTTGGAAGAAATTACAGGTTGTTCTTTAATAAAGGATTTAGGTCTTCTTCATTGAGAGAAAAATTCAAAATGAGTGAAGAAAAAGGTTACAAATTACAGGTCGTTCTTTAATAAAGGATTTAGGTCTTCTTCGTTGAGAGAAAAATTCGAAATGAGTGAAGAAAAAGGTTATTATGGCATGAAAATAGGCTAAGTAAGGTGTATTTAGATTGAGTGGGTTCAAAAACCTTTTGGGGAATGTAAAAGTATCATCAAAAGTAAAAAATAAAATATCATCAAAAGAAAAAAAAGATATTTTAGTAAGTTTTTGTGGCAAAATTGGCAGCCTAGGGGTGCCATCTTTGAACCATTTGGTGGTACACCAAAATGGGACCTTTGGATCGCCTTTTGTATAGTATTTAATCTTTCTTGGGATATTTTAACGGTCAAAATCAGCAGCTCATCGAATTTGATAGTTTTGACAAGCTTTAGTAAAATGGTCATAACTTTTTACACCGAATACTGAATAAGGTGAAATCAGATGAGTCGGAAAGCTAATTCAAGTATCTTTAATTTAGTAGGTAGTTGGTCACCTAATTAATTGTGTGTTAATATATATGGTCATTTGAAGCTAACTCTTATACGAACTCGTACCAAAACTTAGCGAATTGAAATCCTTGGGAATTGGCCTGATGGAAGAGATGTCTTATGACCCTAAACCATATGTAATCCACTTAGAATACATAATAATTGATACCACCACATTAGGAGTCATCAAATTGATCCTCTATGTGTATGAAAAATGACATGAGTCTTAGCTTAAGATCTAAGGCGTTACAATATCTTCCCCTTAGAAACATTCGTCCTCGAATATGATGGAAATATGCTTGAGAAGAGTTAATAAACAAATTTCAGCCCAATATGAATGCATCAATACAATTTTGAAATATTTTTAGAAATCTTTTTCATGAGCATACATGCGTATGAAATGTCATGAAAGCGATGGAAGATAAAGATGCATGAAGGTGAATATAAGAAGCAACACTTCTACTTATCTAACCCCACAACTCTTTGGTCACAACATCAACCACAACACAATGGACGTGAAACCAATCCATACCAATATCATTACCATATAAGGAAAATTCATAACATACCGTGTGAAGCACCATTCTAAGTCTAGGACCCTTATAGGGGGTAACGTTGAGATCGTTGACAATTATCCTTATCATTCTTAGGAACCCTTGGACAATTCCTCAACTTATGATCCATTACACCACACCCAAAACATGCACTTGAACTGGCTAAACAATCTCTTAGCTAGTACCTTCCACACTTGTGGAGTATGGGAAATGTTTGACCATTAACACCCTCACCTCGATACTTAGGGTTAGTCACCCTATCCTCGTGAAACTTAGGCATAAAAGCACAATCAAAAGATGGACAATCCTCAAATCAGGCCTTCATAGTCATCCTTGAATCCTTCTTAAGCTTCTCCCTTTCAATTTGCTTAGCATATGTTATGATCTGGAAATGTCCATTTCCTTTATCAGCATGGCCATCCTATACTCTTGGGCCACCAAATCAGAGATACACATCACAAAATTACTAGTCCTTGTTGTTGGATCTGAAGCCATGAAGGGAGCATACTTAGACAATTTAGTACACTTAAGGGAATACTCTCTCACACTCAACCACCGTTGACGAAGGTTGAGGAACTCTTGGATCTTACCTTCGCTCAATTCCAACAAAAAGATACGATCAAGAAATGTATCTTTGAACTCTACCCACGAAATAGGACTCCAATCCTCATTCCACTCTCTTTTTTATTGAGTGAACCATATTTGTGCAAGTCCTTTGAGTTGATAGGCCGCTAGTTTCAGTTTCTCCTCCGATCTTACCTCCATAATAGCTAGGACCTTGTAATGACCCGTCCTAGTAGCCTAGTCACCACTCAGTGAATGCGATACCCGAAGGCACCTCACCTAAGCCATGTTAAGCATTCATAGACATTTAATGGAAACATTTGCAAAAGAAACAAGGGGAAAGGGACCATGGGCCTTTAAAAGCAATGAAGCAACATTAAACAACAATATGATAACTAACATTCGTTATCCATGAGAAAACCAATAGCTACATCGATGGACAGAACTGGTAATAGTCGATTTCCATCAAATAGAAATGAATCTATAAATGTGCAACATAGGAATTAAATACCTCAGAAAGGGATACAAATACATTGTCTTAAAAATAAATACAAGATAGAATAGAATAATGGTAGAGTCCCAAATTAAGGGCTCACCACGAATAATAATGCTAGTCTTGAACGTTGAGTACTAGCCATGATTCGGTAGAGGAGTTCCTATCTCTACAATGTTAAATCATGTAGGTAAATTATGTGTTAGTATGTTCGAATGTACTAAGTATGTGAAATACAATGCTTGTATGAAATTATAACCTCAACATTCATAAATATAACATATAAGTACTTATGAGATAAAAGATACATAAAGCGAGCTTAAGCATGCACAAGAAATATGGCTCAATATGAGTAATAGTCAATGCATAAGAAAGCACATGTAATAAAAATATATCATAGTATCATAAACTTGTGCAAGAAGACCTTAACCGGTATTTAAGACCATGTGAGCTACTACATTGAATCCAACATAACCCCCTACATTGGCACCAGGTAACCACTTCCCAAGTGGAACTCCGTCAACTTTGCATGTATCGTAATAACATAAAAGGCCTATATGGATCCACTAGACCAGCCTACAAGGGCTCCTATGGTGGCACATAGTTAAATACTCTGAGATTTAACTTTAATAGGTCAGGCCTCAACTAATGGAATGAATCCCAATCTCAAGTCCACTCGGTGCTAAGCCATCTCACAGAATCTTTTAAAATATAACTTAGAATCATAAGTAGCAATCATAGGAGTGGCTCAGACTCAAGAACCACCAAGTTAGAGTTGTCTTTTCATCCTGGGGATCTTTCTTAAACATCTTTTTAAGGCTATTGTCAACATGCTTATATATTTGATAAATCATTACTTAAAACTTAACTTTAATGCCCTTTACTTGAAAACTAGGTGGGCTAGGATTTTTTAAATGGAACAATCATAAAATTCATAAAACATAATGAAATTTCTCTTTTTAAGGACCATCGAAAATGCCCACACTTCACCATTATCGAAGCCCATCATTGGAGTCATCGTCAATAGCTCAAACACTCATATACACTTAGTAAAATAGTTGTAGGATATCGTGTTTAACAATTAATAACATAAATGTCATAAAATCATCATAAGCATGCATAATTTCTTAAAGGAACTTAAAGAAAAGGTAAAATACTTAGAAGGAAAGTTTATGGGTGGAAGGATACCTATAAATCAACTTAGATACATTGGGGAAATGTGGGAGAATCAGACCTTGAAGCCTTGGGAAGATTCTTGGAACCCCTAGTTCTTGCCTTGCCTTCTTCCAGAGACCTTTTGCCTTATGGAAACTTTAGAGTTGAGAGAATGGAGAGAATGAAGGCTTCTTAGGGTTTAGGACCTAATTTAAAACCCCTTTGGATCACAAAATAACTGACTTTAGGAATATAATTGATGGAATTGGTCAAACTACCTCTTATAGAAAATATCAAATTCACTTACAAAAAGCCATTTATAGGCCACAGGTCAATCCACGAGCGTAAGTCTCGTTTGTCTGGTAACATATCTAAAATTCCTAAAACTGACTTTTGTTGGACCCCAAAATGATGAAGCCTTGTTACGGGTCGTGTAACCATCTATATTCGTGGTTGGACTCAGAGAGTCCTTCCACACTTGGCCATTTTTGTTATTTTCTTGGTCTCATTTAATGAAGGGATTCTACGAGCCATCTAGTAACACGTAGGTCACCATCTAGCTAACTCCAAATTTCCTTCATGTCTGATAGTCTCAATCAAGACCCTTCATATGGATCGTAAGGTATTATATGGTCGTCACTTAGTCCATGAGTTACCCTACACTTGGAAACTTTTCCCCTTCCTGAAGTCTCATGTTTAAGGACCAATCCTACGGGTCATAGTACACCCATGGGCCATAATTTTCCCTTGTGAGCCTAACTTCAGGCCAACTTTTCTTTACTCAAGGCTCCTAAACTAGGGGTTGTTACAATATCTCTCCCTTGTGAACATTCGTCTCCGAATGTACTTAAAGGCAGGCTCTAAAGAGTAAACTAGTATCTAACAATCTAGTATGCATGCAAAAATACAAGTTAAACATCTTTTCACAAAAAATTCAGAACTCACTTTCAAAACATGTCTCAAGATAGGTTATAAACTTCAAAATAAATGCATACATCATGAAAATTAAAATGCATGGAATTTGAGGCTTTAGGAAGAATTTCTTAGTACCTTAGGCTTTAGTAGAGTGGAATAGATATGGATAACACTTCATCATGTGCGCTTCTACTTCACACCCTCAACTTATTGGTTTCTCCAAAGTACTTTGACGGATGCAACTTCTTTGTTCCTTAGTTTTTTCACTTGCCGGTCTAGAATTTTAACCAGGACTTCTTCATAACTCAAATTTTCTTCAATTTTCAAATAATGCAAAGGAACTGTGGAATTTAGATCACCTATGAATTTTTTCAACATCTACACATAGAAAACAAGATGAATCAAATACAACTCATTGGGAAGATCCAACTCATATATCGTTCTTCCCACTCTTCTCACCACCTTATAGGGCTCAACTTTCCTTTCTTACTGAACCAAATCACACCTTTCATCGGAGACACCTTCAAGTAGACCCAATCACCAACTTGGAACTCAAGTTCTCTTCTTCTCACATCAGAGTAGGATTTGTCGGCTTTGGGTTATTTGAAACTTTCCCCTTATGCTTTTAATTTTCTCCATAGCATTCATCACCAAGCATAGTCCTATTAATGCCACTCACTGAGATCAAACCACCCAATGGGTGATCTATATTGTCCACTAAACAATGCTTCAAATGGTGTCATCCCAATACTCGCTTGAAAGTTATTGTTGTAGATAAACTTGATAAGTAGCAAATACTCATCCCAACTCCTTGTAAACTATAACACATATGCTCTCAACATGTCTTCTAATGTCAAAATAGTTCTTTTGGCTTGTCCATTGGTTTGGGGATGAAAACTAGTACTCAGCTTCACCCTAATGCCAAGTCCCTTTTAAGAAGACTTCCAAAAGTGAAAAGTGAATTGAACTCCACGATTTGATATGATGGACAATGGAATCCTATGTAACCTCACCAACTCTCGGATATACAAACGAGAATAGTCTTCGGCACTGAATGTAGTCTTGACCGGTAAGAAGTGACCGACTTTGTCATGCGGTCAACTATCACCCATATGGAGTCAAAAATGCTTTTTAAGTATTTGGCAACTCAACTACGAAGTCCATGTTGATATTTTTTTCCCACTTCCATGTAGGAATGTCAATGTCTTGTGCTAGGTCACCGACCTTTGTTGTTCAACCTTGACCTGTTGGGAATGAGCAAACTCGAACACAAACTGACCAATGTCCTTCTTTATTCTGTTCCACCAATACATCTCCCTCAAGTCTTCATACATATTTGTAGTGCTGGGATAAATGGAATATGAAGATTTATGAGCTTTTTGCATGATCAGCTTTTTCAATTCACCATTATTTGGGCACGCACAACCTCCCTTGATGTTGGAGTACATCATCTCTCCCTTGTGAGAAAACCTTTATCTTTCCATCTTTCACTAAGGCTTTCAACTCAACCAAGGCGGGATCAAGTTCTTGCTCAGCCTTGACCTCCTCAACCAAAGAAGATACAAACCCATGAAGAACCATTGCACCACCATTTTCAGACTCACTCAATTTCACTCACAATCCAGCTAACCTATAAACATCTCTAGGTAACTCCATCTTTCCAACATCTCCAAGAAGAGACACACTATCCATAGAAACTCTACTAAAGGCGTCAGCTACCACATTGCCTTTCCAGTGTGATACTTCACACTCATGTCATAATCTTTGAGTAACTCCAACTACCTTTGTTGCCTCAAATTGAGATCCGTTTGGGTGAACACATGTTGGAGGCTTTTGTGGTCGGTGAAGACATCCACATGAACTCCATACAAGTAATGTCGACTAATTTTCAGGGCAAAGAGCACCATGCAAGTTCAAGATCATGAGTCGAGTAATTCTTCTCATGCACTTTCAATTGTCTTGAAGCATAGGTAATCACTTTACCATTTTGCATTAGAATGCAACCCAAAGAAATTCTTGATACATCACAATACATGACGAACCCATCATTCCCTTCGAGCGATGTCAATATTGGGGCCAAAGTCAGTTGATCCTTTAAGATTTGGAAACTTTTCTCACATTAATCTATCCACACAAACTTAGCTTTCTTTTGAGTTAACTTGGTAAGTTGGGATGAAATAGTGAAAAAATCTTGCACAAACCTACTATAATAATCGGCTAAGCTAAAGAAACTCCTTATGTTGGAAGGAGTCAACAGCCTGGCCAATTTCTCAGGCTTCAGTCTTCTTAGGATAAACTTTGATACCCTCCCTAGATACCACATGCCCAATAAAGCCAACCTCATCTAGCCAAAACTCACATTTGTCAAACTTTGCGTAAAGCTTATATTCCCTTAGGGTCTGTAATACCACCCTCAAGTGTTTTATGTGATCTTGCTCACCTTGAGAGTAAATATGGGTATCATCAATGAACACCACGATGAACATGTCGAGTTAGGGCTTGAACACCCATTTCATGAGGTCCATAAATATTGTGGGTGCATTAGTGAGGCCAAAAGACAACAACACAAACTCAAAAAGACTATACCTAGTTCAGAATATCGTATTAGGAATGTCACGTCCTTTCATCCTCAATTGGTGATAACTAAATCTCAAGGCAACATTAGAGAAATAAGTAGCCCCTTGTAATTGTTCAAATAAATCATCTACTCTCGAAAGGGGATACTTATTCTTGATGGTGAACCTTATTGAGTTGCCGATAGTAAATGGACATATGGAGTGACCCATCCTTCTTTCTTAAAAATAAAACTAGGGCACCTCATGGAGACCAGCTAGGTCTAATAAAACCCTTCTCCAACAAATCCCTCAATTGCTCTTATAGCTCTTTCAACTCTACGGGAGCCCTTTTATATGGAGGGATTAAGATAGGTTGAGTATCAGGTAAGAGGTCTATGCCAAAGGTTATTTCTCTTTCAAGAGGAACACTTAGTAACTCATCCGAAAAGACATCAAGAAACTCATTTACAACGGGGACCGACTCAAGAGAGGAATTTTGGAAGTGATATCTTTGACTTTTAGTAAGTGATAGATGCACCCCTTGGAGATCATTTTGCGGGCCTTTAAGAAGGAAATGAATCGACCCTACAAAAGGAGTTACTACCTCTCATTCAAGAATTGGTTCATTAAGGAATTGGAATTTGACCCTACGGGTTCTACTATGAATAGAAGCATAGGAAACATACAACCAACCCATCCCAAGAATCACATCAAATTCTACCACGGAAGCTCAATCAAGTCGTATGAGACTACTTTATGCTAGAGAGAGATGGGACAACTCCTATAAACTCTTCGTGCTATAATGGACTCTCCTACGGAGTTACTCACCTCGTAGGGCTCATGAAGGACTTTGGGACATAAATGAAATTTATTAGCAAGGAGTGGGGTTACAAAATATAAATTTGCTTTCGAATCTAAAAGTACATATGCATCATAATCAAAAACTCTTAACATACCAGTGACAACATCCAAAACATCTTCGACCTCTTGGTGACCATAAAGATCATAGATCCAGTTGGTCCTTCAGGCACCTTGAGCTTGACCTTTTTGGCCTTAGGGACTTGTGCCACTTTTCCTACAATCCTTTGCATAGTGGTCAGACTTCCCATTTATGGAGTCTTCTGTACTAAGAGCAACTTGGACTTCAGGGCTAAGGAGCATCCCCCTTATCCTTTGTAGTCAAGAGAGGTGGAGTGTTGGTGGATCCTTGACCACTTTGGTTTTGGATACCTTGAATATTTGTGACCACTACTCCTTTGCAGAGAATAGCTCACACCATAAAATTAAGCCCTCTTGGGTTCCCTTGCCCTTTCTCGGAGCCTTTCCTCTTCAATCTGCTTTTCATATGTTATCAAGCGAGAAATGTCCATCTCTTTCACCAACATGTCCATCTTTCATTCCTTTGAGATTGACTTGGAGATACTAGAAATAAACTTGCTCATTTGAGGCCTCCAATCCAAGACCATAAAGGGAAGATACTTTGATAGCTTGGTGAATTTGAAAGTGTCCTTCACGCTCATGGTCCCTTGATTAAGAGTAATAAATTCTTGGAACTTCGCCTCCTTAACCTCAATTAGAAAGAACTGGTCAAAGAAAGCACACTTGAATTCTTCCCAACCTATAAGACCCGCTTCTTGGCCCCTCTCATTTGCCCATTATTCATACCAAATCTTGGTGACTCCTTTGAGTTGGTAGGCCACCAAATCGTCTTTCTCTTCTAACGAAATGCCCATCACTGCAACTACCTAGTACACCTTCTCAATGAAGTCAATAGAGTCCTCCTTCATCTTAAACCCATGAAATTCCAGCTGGTTCATCCACATGAAATCACATACCTTCACGATTGAGGTAGGAACTTGGGGAGGTATGGCTATCCCCCGATTGTCTTGATTGGCCAATGCTTGGGCTAATAAGGTAAAGGCATCTCAAAACTCCACATAAGACACTCCATTATCCTGTTGGAGTGCAGGAACTTATTGACCCAGAGTGCCTCGTTGATAGGGAGCTTTTCATGGCGGTATGATATAGAAATAAGAAAAAGGCCATCGTTAGTTAACGGAAAACATTATTAAACTCTAAGTCATGACATGAATAAGAAAGAAGGGAAGACTTTCCTAAACCATCTCATAGCCTCTCACTCAAGATAGTGGCATGCTTCACAACCTTAAATGAGACTTTATGTTATGGGGTAATTCGAGAAACCTTCCAAAACCTTATGCTCTGATTCCAAGTTTGTAACGACCCGGCATTGGTTCCTAGTCATCACATTATGGATGAGATACCCGAAGACATCTCACCTAAGCCATTTCAAGTATCTTAAACATTCATAGGCCTTTAATGAAAACATTTGTGGAAAAACAAGGGGAAAGCAACTATGGGCCTTTAAAAGCAATGAAGAAACATTAAAAATCAATATGTTAACTAACATTCATTGTCCATAAGCATACCAACTGCTACATCGATGGACAAAACTAGTAATGGCCAATTTTCATTAAATAGAAAAAAATTCATAATTATGCAACATAGAAATTAAATGCCTCAAAAAGGGCTACAAATACATTGTATCAAAATAAATACAAGATAGAGTAGAATGATGATAAAGCCCTAAACTAAGGGCTTATCACGAATAACAATGCTAGTCTTGAATGTTGAATAGTAGCCAGGAGCCAATGGAGTAGTTCATGTCCTTTCATGGTTAAATCATGCAGGCAAAGTATGTGTTAGTACATTAGAATTGTAATGTCATCATTCATAAATATAGCATATAATTACTTATGAGATAAAATATACATAAAGCGAGCTTAAGCATGTTCTAGGAATATGGCTCCATATGAATAGAAGTCAATGTATGAGAAAGCACATGTAATAAAAAGATATCATAGGATCATAAACTTTTAAGAGAAGACCTTAACTAAAATTTAAGACCATGTGAGATACTACATGAAATCCAACAAAACCCCTTATGTTGGCACGGTGGACTACTTGTCTGGTGGAACCCCCTACATGGATCATAAACTTGTGAGAGAAGACCTTAACTGACATTTAAACCCATATAAGCTACAACATGGAGTCCAACAAAGCCCCCTAAGTTGGCATGGGGGACCACTTGTCGTGTGGAACTTCGTCAACTTTGCATATATTTTAATAACATAAATGGCCTACGTGAATCTACTAGCCTAGCCTATAAGGGCCCCCATGGTGGCACATAGTTAGGAATTTGATATTTAACTTTAATGGGTCATACTTCAACTAACAGAATGAATCCCAATCTTAAGTCTACTCGGTGCTAAGCCATCCTACGAAATATTTTGAAATACAACTTAAAATCATTATATGATTAGCTCAGACTTAGAAACCACAAGTGAGAATTATCCTTTCACCTTAAATACCTTCTTAAAGATCTTTTTAGGGCAATTTTTCACATACTTATATCTTTGAAAAATCATCAATTAAAACATAGATTTAATGCTCTATTCATCATAAATTATGCAAAGATTTACTTACAAACTAGGTGGGCTAACCTTTTGAAATGGAACAATCATAAATGGCATAAAACATAAGGAATTTCTCTTTTTAAGGACCATCAAAAATGCTCATACTTCACCATTATCGAAACCATCATTGGGATCATCATCAATAGCTCAAACATGCATATACACTTAGTAAATAGTTGTAAGATATCATTATTAGCAATTAATAACAAAAATGTCTTGAAATCATTATAAGCATGCATAATTTTTCAAAGGAGCTTAAAGAAAAGTAAAATACTTAGAAGGGAACTTTATTGGGGGAAGGATACCCATAAATCAACTCACATACCTTGAGGAAACGTGAGAGAATTAGACCTTGAAGTCTTGGGAAGTTTCTTGGAAATCCTAGTTCTTGCCTTGCCTTTTTCTTGAAAGCTTTTTCCTTATGTGAAACGACCCAAAAAGTGCCCGAAAATGTGCCTCAGAAGTGCCCGAAATCATAATTTCCATATATCTCAAAATTTGTGCATGATATCAAAAATTCGACATCATATTCTTATTCAGGAGGTCAAATTGAGTGGGACATGGGTCTAACCTGATTTTAGAGCAAATGAATCATAATTTCAAATTCTCAAAAATCAATTTCCAGAGAGCTTTTCGCGCCCCTGGCGTGACGCGCCAACAGCATGCCATAGTGTAAATTTTGCTCAGTTTTCAAGTTGGGTCCAAGGCTTTTGGGTCTTGCGCCTAAGTTTTCCCATGCATGAAGATGCCTATACTTATTTCACCCTCATATCATTCAAGACATTCCCCAATACTCACTCAAACACTTAGCCAATATTTCATCTCCTAAAGTCAAGCCTCAAACTCAATCAGATTTCAAGGTTCTCACTCAAGCTTCAAGTCTCCATCTTCAATCTTTATCAAGATATTCTCCAAACTAAGATATATGGATTTCTTTCATGTGTTCCTTTCACCCAAGATACCCAAGCTTCCTTTTGCCCTAAATTGCATGATTTAAAGTTGATTTACTCATGGGTCTTATGTATTATGAATTTCACTACACACTATGTTGGGTTTTCATGAAATTGTTACTATTTTAGCATGTTTGAAGCTATGAATCCAAGATTTAATGTTAGATTTAATGAAGGCTTATGATGTATATTACTTGAGGGTGTTACCAAGTTCCTATTGATGGTTTTACATTGAAATGTATGATTTTACACTAGCACTACACACCCGCCAAGTGTTTGATAAAATGTCCGATTATGATTTCTTGAGGAATTGAAGGTCCAATGCATGTCTTATGAGTTGAATAACTATATGATGATGAAAGAAATGTATGTATATAATATTATCTCTATGATATGGGGAAAATGACTAAGCCTCACTCGGGAGGTTATAGGCCCGGGTAACCTTGTTGAGGGGTTTGTACCTCGATCGCCTCGCTCGGGAGGTGGCAGGCCCGTGCAACCATGTCGAGAGATTTGTACCTTGATAACCACGTTGTGGGGTTTGTACCTCATCAACCATGTTGGGGGTTTGTACCTCATCAACCACATGAAAGGGTTTGTACCTCATGTGCCTCTCCAAGGAGGTGATAGACCTTAGATTGCACTAACAATGGTCACTCCTTATACTCGTATTATGTACTATCTAAACATGGTTTTACTTCAAGCATCATTTATACATGCAATATTACTATATGCTTATTTGTTGCCTATGTTATGCATTTTGATTATGAAGCTTATAACTTGTTGTATTGCATCCTACATTACTTAGTACATTCAAACATACTAATGCATACTCAATCCCTACATGATGTCACCATATAGGAACTGGAGCCCCACTTAAGCATCCCCATACACGTGGATAGTACGCATTTGCTCAAGCTTGTTGGTGAGTCCTCCATTTCGAGGACGTTGCTTATGATATCATGTTATGTTCTAAGACTATCCTTTCTTTTATGTAAATATTGAATATGAGGGTGATCCCAATTGATTTTCTTGGCCCCCACTCTTATCTATGTAGTAGAGGTGTTGTTGGACATGTCATATATAATGTTATGAGCTTGACTCTCTATTGACTCTTGATGTTTATGAGATGGAAGTTGTCCCTTAGCCTCGTTGTCCCTATTTTACTCTATTGTTGTTGTATTGTTGTTGTATTGTATTGCGTCCACAACCAAGGATGTGTAATAATGTGTTACGAGGCTTGCTTGGGGTTCCTTCTGGTTCCCCTTATGCCGTGTCACGTCTAGGACCTAGGTTTGGATCATGAAATTAGAAAATTTTTAAAGTTGAGAGAATCGAGATAATGAAAGCTTGTTAGGGTTTAGGACTTGATATAAGACTCTTTTGGATCCCAAGAGTTCAGGAATAGAATTTATGGAATTGACCAAACTGCCCCTCATTAAAAAGTGTCGGATTCACTTAGGAAAACCTGTTTACGGGCTGTAGGTCAATCTATGGGCCATACATACTGTTTCTCTAGTAACACATCTGAAATCCTTAAAACTAACTTTTGCTAGACCCCGAAGCCACGTAGCCTTGTTGCGAGCTGTGTAACCATCTATGGGTCATGGTTGAACTCACTGAGTCCTTCTACACTTGGCCATTTTTCTTATTTTCTTGGTCTCATTTCATGAAGGGATTTTACAGCAATCCATGGTCCTATGAACTGTCTGGTAACATGTTGGTCACCTTCCAACATATTTCAAATTTCCTTCATGTTTGATAGTCTTACGCACGATCATTTCTACGAACCGTAATATATCCTATGGGCAATCACTTGGTTCATGGGTTACCGCACACTTGAAAACTTCTCCCCTTCCTAAAGCCTTGTTTATGGACCAATCCTACGGGTCATAAGTTCCCCTCGTGAACCTGACTTCGGGTCATTTTCAGGCCAACTTTTTTGCACTCAAGCACCCAAACCGAGGGTCGTTACATACCTTTCACACCTTATCAATAAATTCATGGGGGTCTTCCTCCACTTTAGCTCCATAGATCTATGTGATGTCCCTCACCCTTCAGGCCGGAGTAGGAGCATGAGGAGCTTCGGATACTTGGTTAACTGGGTTAGTCACGGCTTGTGCCAACAATGTGATTACATTCCAATATTCTTATTGGGGAGCTTGAGGAGCCAGAGGAGCTTGATCCTCTTCGTAAATGGGGTCCCTTCGTGGAATTTTCTGGGCGAAATTATCTAGAAGTGCAAAGAGCAATTATTGGATATAGAAAGTGGTAAGTTCTAAGGCAGGACAAAGATCATGAAGAAGTGAGGCATTTCCCAAATGCTTCATAGCCTCTTATTCATAATTGTGGTATCTTTCACAACAATAAACAAGACTCTACTTGACATGGTATGTTAAATTTTCAAGGACTATTTATTAATCTAGTGCTCTGATACCAAGCTTATCATGTCTCAAGCCTAGGGCCTAGATGCGACACGGTGAATGGAGAACCCTAAGGCAACCCAAACAAGCAACATAACATACGTAAGCACTTCCTTCGTTAAGAAGCGTGGATCAATCATCAACAAATAATACTAAGAGAAATAGATGTTAGATGTACTCTATGGACAAAGGATATGGAATTTTCATCATTCAATCACAACACATACAATTCTAAGGAAAGGGAGTACGAGATTCACTTTATGAGAAATAGGGACTTAGGAACTTCACCGTTGAAATAATAACATTACAACCAATAATATATATGGGATAGGTACTAAGGGAAGGTCTCTATAGATACAATAGTTTCACATGATTCATACAAAGCATACTATTTAACAATACCTCTAAGTCATAGATAGGATGGGGGCCAACACATGTCCCGGGATCACCCTCAAAAGAAGAGTAATAAGAGTATCAATGTCTTAATATAAACAAACAAGATAAAGGATGGATATTGCCCTCAAACTAGAGGACTCACCACAAGCAAGATCTTTTATGGTCCAAAGCTAGTCACGACTCGCTTTTCTTTATTTGTTGATTCCTCTCAATTGGAGGGTATTGAGGAGCGCCAAACCTACATGGTGAAATTATGTAGGCATAGAGTACACATTAGTACTATGGAATATACTAAGTATGCAGGTATGTAATGCAATGAAGTTATAAGCTAGTGAATAATATGATCATTTAAGGCATTACTTAAGTCATAGAACATAATATGATGCATGTGGAAAGCAAAGAACGTACACTTAATTGATTACATGATAAAGCACTTAAACACAGAATGGTAAGAAACATAAGCTATTATTCATAAGTATAATAATATCTTTAGGACAACAATGTATTATTTTAAGGGAAGAACCATCTTGATAAGTACAAGACGTTAGAAATCATAATGAAGAACTCATGTATACTTGAAAAGAAAGTCATGTATCTTTATGCGAAATACCACAAGGGATCATAAATACATGAGAGGGAAACCTTTAGAAGGTGCTTGATAACATACATGGATAAACATAATCATAGTGGGGTCATTTGAAAGTATAAAATAATGAGCCGTATGAATTTTAAAACACACCTTGGAGTAGTAAACATCCTTGGGCATAATAAGAAGGAACCATCATAAATAATCATAAGAGGACACCTTGGGGGACATGAGGGGAACTGAATATATGTGAGAGAGACTATAACCGACATGAAACTATTTGTACTAATCAATAACTGGAGAAAGAGGGAGGTCACTTGTCATGGTGAACCTTCTAATGCCTAAGTGGATCCACTAAGCCTTGCGTGAACCGGGTACTCACCTCTAGTTCTTAGACTCGGGTACATACCTCTAAGCTCTTAAGTTTAGGGTACTCACCTATTAGGTATTCAGGTATTTGCCTCTAACCCTTTTATCTACGGTGGTATGTAGTTTTGGAACTTGGGTACTCACCTCTAGTCAACTTGGTGCTAGGTAGTTCTCTCACAAGAGTGGAAAATCACAAGTCATATAGTCATATCATTTACATCATGAATAGTCATGTGGAAGGGCAATTTATCCAATTCACAACCTTTTCACATCATAAAGTCAAAGTCATATGATAGCTCCTTAATCATTCCTTAGATGGGAGATGCTCCACCATCAAACATTCATCAACATAGGTCACTACTTAGATGGAAGATCCTCCACCATCATTCATTCATTGAGAACTTTCACAAGTCACTATTAAGCATAGATCATCTCATAATCATTTTAAAACTTGGTCCATCTTTATGAAAAAGCATGCATAAGGTCCTCAATTAGCCATGATCATAGTTCAACATAGACTAGGGTAATTATGCCAAGACCCAAGCCTAGGGCCTAGACATGATACGGTGAATGGAAACCCAAACGGGACCCCAAACAAGCCTCTTAGCATATCATGTACACATCCTTGATCGTGGAAGCAATTAAAAAACAATAAGAGAGTATAAATGAGGATAAAGGGACTAAAGGAAGTCTTTAATAGCATAAATCATCAAAAGAGTCAAATCTCAAGCATAATTACATCACTTGTCCAACAACACCTTTAAACATGGAATTGAGTGGGGGCCACGACACTTTTCAGACTTACCCTCATAGTCATAAGCATCTAAACAAAGAAAAGTGTCTTTACATAACATAAGATCAATAGCTATTGTCCTTGGAGTTGAGGACTCATCAAACTTGCTTCAAGAGATAGTACTAGTTATTGAGGCTATTTGTATGTATGTGTGGTTTGAGGCTACCCAAATATACTAGCTATTGAGGTTGATCATGATTACATGCTACCTTGTGCGCTGAATCTAGCATGTATATCTTATTGGTATGTATATGCATGATGTGGCTATGGTTATCTATATCTTTATTGAGTACATTTGGTAGAAATTTTCCTGATTAAACTTATTCTACGTTGCACTATGGTTTATATCATTCTACATATTATTATTATCTTTTCTGTACTCGTGCCACCGGTTAGTGACTAGAGATACACCATGTTCTGGGGATGAGTTGTACCCTTAAAGAAGTCTTGTGCCCTGTAATATGAAAATGCATAGATACTAAGCCACTGGCGAGTTAGAGACAGGAGTGTGACCCTATTAGCGAGGTGTAAGTTATACCTTATGGGCTTTCTGGGCTATCTGCGATAAGAAACTAGTTATATGGGTTAGTTCTGGGGACTGGCATCTAGTAGAGAGAGGCACATTTTCAGTGGGCTTGTACATGGTTGCCTTAGGTGATATCTTTGATGGCTGCTGAGCTACGATATGATCTTATTGGGTGTCATCCTTCTAATTATCTAACCTCTTAGGCCTTAGCTTAGGTTATACCGACGCTACCCTATGAGTTGCTTTACACAGAAAAGGGTCTGGTAAGGGTGGAATATGAGCTAGAGCCTAGAGCAGGCATACGTATTGACTTGACTTGCACCTGTATGAGTATGTATTGACTGTTTCTACAGAGATATGTGGACTGGGAGACTGTGGATTGATTCTAGGTCATACCGAGACTGGTTATGAGTATACTATGATTCTGCTAGGTCTATCTGTCAGGATACCTATGATACTCCTATTATTACGGCACATTTATTTTCATTACTGCGATGGGCTAGATTGTAGCATGATTTCCTACTAAGCCCAATTCTGTTCCAATTATTGAGGTATACGTATTGTTATACTGAGGTTAACTGCTGCTCTGATCCCTTGCATACCTTGGGAATGAGTTGTTTATTGTGGCTTGGGAGAGATGATAGAGAAGGTGTATTTAGGTTAAATGGGTTGAAAGCCCTATTTTGGGAATGTAAAATATTATCGAAAGTAAAAAAATTGACAATTAAATAAGTCCCGGGGCAAAATCAGTGGTCCAGGATCTCATTAGCGAACCATTCGATGGTGCAAATGGGACCTTTGAGTTTCCCTTTTTTATAGTCTCTAGGCTTTTTCAGGACAATTCAACTGTCAAAATCGGTGGTTCGTCGGATTTTACAATTTCGTCAAGTTTCAGTAAAATGGTCATAACTTTTTCTCCAAACTCTTAGTAAGTCGAAATCAGATACGTTGGATAGCTAATTCAAAAACCTTTAATTTGATAGGTAGTGGATCACCTAAATCACTATGTGATAAAAAATATGTCATTTGAATTTTACCCTTATACAAACTCGTACTGAAACATAGTCGATTGAAATCCTTTGGACTCGGCTTGATGTAAGAGATACCTTATGACCCAAATCACATGTAATCAAATTTGAATACCTGATAATTTATCCCACCATATTAGGAGTCATAAGTTGAGCTATACGCGTACAAGGAACAACTTGGGTCTTAGCTTAAGATCTAGGGCGTTATAGAGGGTCAAGTTGTTATTGAAGGAGATAATATGAGAGAACAGATATGAATAAGGCTGGATGGGAAAATTTATTCGGGTTAAGTTATTTTAGTTTGGTTAGGGCAGGTTAGATGGTAGTAGTAATTAATTTATTTTTTTAATATTTGGTGATTTCATTTGATTTGGGACTTTCCGTCAAGAGAGGGGTATGGATGAAAACTTTATTAATGATAAAGATATTAACAACTTCATTTTACAAGAAAGATAATGTCAATTAATAAATTAAAGTTGAGGAATATTTTTGGCCCTTTTCGTTTAAAAGATGCATATCATGATAAACTGTAAACATAACATATTGAATATACCGATAAATTATCAATCAAATTTGGGTAAATAAATTAATGCCCAAAAACTAACACATATAAGTCATGATTATGACATCAAATATCACTCTGGAATCAACAACACCCCTAAAATTGAAATCATAAATGTCTGGACTCATCAAAGTAACAAAAAGCAAACTCCAGCTTTAGATAATTCTTTTATTTCTGGACCATAACAGAACATGCAAGCACATTCAGCACAATAGTAAATAAGAGTCTCAACTAATAACATAGGGATATACTCAGAAAAAAATGAACTTTCATCAATAAAAATGGTCAAACATTAAAGAAAAGTCTTTAAAGGCAACTTTAAACAAAGGCAACTTTTAAAACAAAAGGCTAATATTTAATGAAGGAGAAAAAATCCTTCAAAGTCGACTCGATCTCTATTTTAGTTGTTCTCATATAATGCTTTTCTGTGAAGGTAGAATTTATTTGGGTGAAGTTGACGAGAGAGAGAAGCGAGGAGGGTCAAATGTTTTGAGGGTTTAATTGGGGAAGTATCGAGAAGTCGGATAGAGGCAGGTCGAATTAAATTAGTTAAAATAAACGAGGAAATAAGTTATTTTAATTCTAAGGCTAACCATTATAAAGATATTTTTATACCAAATTAAAGTATAGTACTGGCTCAACTAAATAAAAAGAATAGTGAGAATACAATTAAATATTTTTTGAAAATTTAAGAACATGTTTAACTCTTTTATGTTTTACTTATTATTCTTATATATATATATATATTAAATAAGGAACAAGTAAAAATCGATGAAGGGACTCTGTCATTATTGATGGATAATTTCTTCTTTCCTTTTAGGCCTTCTCTCTCACTGTTACATTGGTTATATCCTCTTTATCAACTTATCATTGTAAAATCAAAAGACGAAATCCTTTTTCATCAAAAAAGTCTCTTCTATTTGGGTTTTCTTTCTCGACGATATTGAGCATGATTTTATTTGACATTCGCTATTAATATAATCAATTATTTAGGGTTGTATGTTACTAACTGCATAGGAAATATTAAAACTGACTCTTTATGTATGTAGCATTATTAGTTGAAATTGAAGAGAGAGTTCAGAATCAGTTATCATTCTTCACTTCTTTGTTCATTTGCTTTTATATTTAATGTCTATGTTGCACGCAAACTATCTTGAATATTCGATACACTCTTGTGATTATTTATAAAGGTCATATCAAAATGTGATTGAATTTTTCTTAACAATCAAATACTACGGGATGATCGATAAAATTCTTTATAGGAAGATCAAATAAATCTCAATGAGATCCAAATTATCCTAGTTTGAGAAATACATCATTAATGACTCTTGACCCATGAAGAAAATTCAGAGCAAAATCAAGAGAACCAACAGATTTGTGCTCATATTATTTACCAATAAAATTATATTTCATCATATGTTATTTGTGATTGTAATTTATTATATATCTCTTTAGAATTTGTTGCAAACATTTTCATGTGAAAAAGAAAATGTTGTACGTAAACTTATGTTAAAAAAAAAGTTTTAACACAAATATGATGTTTAAACAAATATCACATATACTTTTTCCATCTCATATTATTTATTCACAGTAATAGATATATTTATTTCAAATTATTTCTTAAGTTACAAAGTCAAGATAAAATTAGTTTTTAAAAAAATCATTTTTTACATAATTTTTATTTTTGAAATTATAAATATTGTAAAGTTCTAAGGAAAACTTTCTATTGTTAATCTTGTTATTGATGAATGAGACATACAACAAAAGTACCGATAATTTCTTAAAGAACTAGTGGCGAAGGCCCGTGAAATACAAATTATCTTTTAGTATCGATTTATGGAATATCGATAGATTTTTTCTATCTATTTTAGAAAATATTTTAAAATTATAATTAAATCAGCTAAAGAAATATTGTGAAATCGTTGAAGCAGACATGTCAATACACAATTGCCTTGAAAATATTAAATTAAAAAGTTCACAAATTACTTTTTGTTGGCTCATCAGAAGCCGCAATATATATTATTTTTTAGTATCAATTTATGTGACATCGATAGATTTTTCCTATATTACTATTTATATATAAGAAAATAAGGCAGCAGCTTCCAATCACAGTTGTCTGGTTGAACATCTTCCGGTTGTCCTGCTTGCTTCAGCTGCCTGCTTCTTCGCCTTTATTATATAGGCCAATAAAAAATATTTCGTGAAAATATCGTAAAATTATAATTGAAACAGCTAAAGAAATATTATGAAGTCATTGAAGCAGACATGTCAATACACAGCTGCCTTGAAAAGATTAAACTAAAAAGCGCACAAATTATTTTTGGTTGGCTCACCAGAAGCTGCCCAAAGAAACAACCAATATAGATTATTTTTTAGTCTCAATTTATGTGACACCGATAGATTTTTTATCTATATTTCAAAAATTATTATAAAATTATAACTGAAGCAGCTAAAGAAATATTATGACGTAATTGAAGTAACCACATCAATACGCAGCTGCCTTAAAAAGATTAAATTAAAAACCCACGAAATATTTTTTATTGGCCCTATATAATAAAGGTGAAGAAGTAGGCAAGACAACCGGAAGCTGCTCAAGCATATAAAATAAGGCAACAGCTTCTGATCGCAGTTGTCTGCTTGAACAGATTTTGGTTGTCTTGCCTGCTTCAGTTACCTACTTCTTTGTCTTTATTATATAGGGTCAGTAAAAAATATTTAGTGAAGATATCGTAAAATTATAATTCAAACAGCTAAAGAAATATTATGAAGTCATTGAAGCGGACATGTCAATACACAACTGTCGGGAAAAAATTAAACCAAAAAACCTACTAATTATTTTTGGTTGGCTCAGCAGAAGATGCCCAAGAAAACAACCAATATAAATTATTTTTTAGTATCGATTTATTTGACATCGGTAGATTTTTTATCTATATTTTAGAAATTATTACTCCCTTTATTCCATTTTATGTGACACACTTTCCTTTTTAGTATGTCCCAAAAAGAATGTCACTTTACTCTAATTGGAAATAATTTGGCTTTAAAATGTTCTTTTTACCCTTAATGAAATGAATCTCAACCACACAAATTTTTCTGAATAATTTTACACCATAAATTTTAAAAGTCTTACTTTTTTCCTTAAACACCGTGTCAAGTCAAAAGGTGCCATATAAAATGGGACGGAAAGAGTATATAATTATAACTGAAGCAGCTAAAGAAATATTATGACGTAATTGAAGCATACACGTCAAACGCAACTTCTTTGAAAAGATTAAATTAAAAAGTCCACAAAATATTTTTTATTGGCCCTATATAATAAAGGCGAAAAAGCAAGCAGTTGTGACGGAAAGTTGCGGCCTTATTTTCTTACTAGTGGCGAAGGCTCATGCCAATATAAATTATCTTTTAGTTTCGATTTATGAAACATCGATAGATTTTTTTCTATATATTACTACTTATATAGAAGAAATTAAGGCAGCAGCTTCCGGTAGCAGTTGTCTGCTTGAGCAGCTTCCGATTGTCTTGCCTGCTTCTTCGCCTTTATTATATGGTCAATACAAAATATTTTGTGGAATTTTTAATTTAATCTTTTCAAGGCAGCTGCGTATTAATGTGTCTCTTCAATTACTTCATAATATTTCTTTAGCTGCTTCAATTATATTTCACAATAATTTTTGAAATATAGATAAAAAAATCTATCGATGTCACCAAAATGGAGAGTAAAAAATATTTTATGTTGGTTGCTTGCTTGAGTAGCTTCCGGTGAGCCAACGAAAAATAATTTGTGGGCTTTGTAATTTAATCTTTTTAGGACAGTAGATGAACTGATTCTCCTTCAGAATCAAGAACCTAGAGAAGTAGAAGAACAAGAACCAGAAAAGTTTTTTTTCAGGGATACTGGTATTCTCATTTTGATCGAAGAAACAAAAGAAAAATTTTCTAAAAGTTCAGAAAATTCTGAATTAGAGATCGATTCTTAAGTGTGCTTTCTGCGTCTCGGTGCTTTCTTGAGGTTTCTTGAAAATCACTAATCAAGATCGTGAAACAAACTCAGCAGGATAGCAACGCCGACGAGAAGCAGAAGACGCTCCAAGTGGTATCTTTCAGCATTTCTTTAATTCTATCATGTTATTGTCTGCCTCTGTTCATGCTTAATTAAATTTTTGAGTTACGTAATTGAATCAAGTTGTTGTTCTTGCTTTTAGGTATAAAATTCTGAGTTTCTTGAAAATATAGCATAGTTATTTTATTACGGTATAGCTAACTCCCTATTCATTATTGTCTTGACTGTTCTTGGATGCCAATTTTTTACTATTCTTGATTGCTGTCTTGAATGGGATATTGATTGTTCTTGGATGCCTATTGTTATTGTTCTTGATTGCCTGTTGACAGCATTGTTCCATAATTTTACTGTTGCTGTATATTGTTATATATTGTTGTTATATATTGTGTAGATTGTTAGATATTATTGTTGTATATTGTTGTATATTGTTTTTGGGTATCTTCCTGCTGTTGGTAGTTTTCTAGTTGTTTACTATTTTACTTGTATATTTGCTAGATTGTTAACTGTTTTACTTGTATTTTCTGGATTTACTTGTATTTTATGGATTTTGTAGCTTAGAGAGTTTTAGTCCTTACTTACTGGCGTCGAGACCTCATGATGGACTAGGGTCATGTCATCGGTCGGGGTCAGGGGTTAGGAATAGGGTTGGTAAGGGAGACACAGGGTTATTCAAGTTAAGAGTTGGGTCGTGGAATATAAGATCACTTACATAAAAATCCATAGAGCTAGTGAAGTATCTTAACAGGAGACATATTAATATAGTGTGTGTCCATGAGACTAGATGGGTAGGCACCAAGGTTCGGGATGTGGATGGGTTTAACTGTGGCACTCGGGTGGTTCTAGGGATAGAAATGGGGTGGGTATCTTAGTAGACGAGGGTCTAAGAGAGTATGTGGTTGAGGTCAGGAGGATAATGATAGGATGATGTTTATCAAACTCGTGGTTGGTAGACATGTGGTGAACGTAGTCAGTGTTTATGCGCCCCAAGTAGGCCTAGATGAGGAATTCAAAAGGCTCTTTTGGGAGGATCTTGATGAGGTTGTGCGAGGAATACCAGAAACGGAAAAAAATTTCATTGGTGGTGACTTTAATGGGCATATCGGGGCAACTACTAGCGGGTTTGAAGGTGTTCATGGAGGCTTTGGTTTTGGGGAGAGGAATGGAAGTGGGACGTCTCTCTTGGATTTTGCCAAAGCCTTTGAGTTAGTGATTGCTAACTCGTGTTTCCCAAAGAGGGAAAATCACTTGATTACTTTCCGTAGTATGGTAGCAAAGACTCAGATAGATTACCTACTTCTCCGAAAGGGCGATAGAAGCTTATGTAATAATTACAAGGTTATTCCGAGTGAGAATATGTTTTCACTCAACATAGGCTTTTAGCAATGGATGTCGAGATCAAGAGAGAAAAGAAGAAGAAGGTTATGTATGCCCAACCTAGGATTAGATGGGGATGCCTTACTCCTGCGCTTTCTCACGAGATGGAAGAAAAGTTGAGAAACTTAGAGGCGTGGAGTAGTGAAGGTAATGTGAACAGTATGTGGGACACGACTGCTGGTTACATAAGAAAAGTAATTTCCGAGGTACTAGGGGTATCGAGAGGGATCTTTGGTGGACATCAAGGGGATTGGTGGTGGAATGACAAAGTCCAGGGTAAAATGAAAGATAAGAAGGTCGCTTACACAGAGTGGTTAGAGTGTAGGGATGAAGATGAAAAGCAAAAGCGTAAGGTAATCTATAAGACGGCCAAGTCAGAAGCAAAGATGGTTGTGACGAATGCTAAGTCAGCAGCATTTGAGCGCCTTTATGAAGAGTTGAGTGATAAAGGTGGGGACAAGAGATTGTATAGGCTCGGTAAAGTAAGAGAAAGGAAAGCTCGCGATTTAGACCAAGTGAAGTGCATCAAAGATGAGGAGGGCGAGGTATTGGTGGATGACACTTCCATTAAATTAAGGTGGCAAGCTTACTTCCATAAACTCCTAAATGAAAAAGGAGATAGAGA